>RJWJ010039096.1:0-14591 GCA_004363605.1 Indri indri | reverse complement strand
TTTTTTAAAAGACTGTGATACATAGGGCAACTTTTTTAAAAGACTCAATAGATTACAAATTTTGATATTTGACTATTGGTAACAAACAGGCTGTGACACTTTACACATAAGATTGTCACAAAGTTGAGGCTGGGAACCACTGCTCCAAAACTTATAATTGTACCTATTTACTCCCCCAATTTAGGCACAACTCACCATATTACCAGCACCTTTCAATACACTACCACTACTGTTCTGTTTTGGCATCTAGAAAAGAAATAAGGAGAGGCTTTCAGGTCTGGCTCCAGCACCTGCCACCTGATTAAACCTCTCTGACTCTCTAACCCTCGGTGGGAATAAAAATGCATCCTAGGTAAGTTGTTGTGAAGATAAATGAGGAAATATGTACAAACACACTTGTTAAACAAAAATATCACAGTTATATTAGCAGTATTATTTCTAAATTATATTGTGTTTTGAATGGATCATATACTCAAAAAGTTCAAAATTCAAAGGTACAAAAGATACAAAAAGATATACATGAAAAGTCTCCCTCCCATTCAGTTGCTGTCTCCAGAAGACATTCTTCCATGACCTAGCATCCAGTATGGCAGGTAAGAAGTTTGAGGCCATTTTGATTCCTGATCCTTTTTTGCATTGGGCTTATTTTTCTTTTCTTTTCTTTTCTCTTTGAGAGCTTTGTCTTTATTTTTTGGAAACTGCATAATGCTATGACTTCGGATGGGTCTGTTTTATTCCATAGTGGTGAATATTCAGTGGACTCTTTCAACTGGGCAACTCATATACTTTATTAATAGTTCTGAGACATTATCTCAAATAATTTCATTGATGTTTTGTTTATCCCTCTCTGTTTTGTCTCTTACCTCTTTCTTTCACTATTCTCTATTATTCATATTGGTCCTCAAATTTTCTTGTCTCTTCTCTCTTATTTTTCCACCTCTGCTCTTTATATGCTCATGTCTGGGAAATTTGTTCCAGCTTCATATTCCAATGCTTCAATTGATATTTTTCATTCTGCTTCCATATTTTTAATTTCTAAGAGCTTTCTTCTTTTACATCTGGTTCTTGCCCTCATGGATGAAATATATTCTCTGTAAGCTCTAAGGAAATTAATGATACTTGTTTGTTAAATTTTCTTCTTCCTGCAGAGTTTCTGTTTCTTTGAAGACGATTTTTTTCCTCTCCATTTTAGAGGCCTTCCTCAAATATTTGGTAATTCTTGGTTGTCTACTCTCAATCGAAAGTGAGGAACTATAAGTGTAATACAGTTTATACAGCAATATACCCAACACCTAGATTCTGAGCTCGAGTGTGAAGGTTGACAACTTTACTGAAGGAGGATCTGGCTGGGTCATTTATTGAGAAACCTCCAACATCAGTATCATTAGGTTTGTCCTCTCTGTTGGTCAGGTGGCCTACAGAAGAGTCCTCCAAGTTCCCACATGGAGTGTAGAAATCTGGGTATTAGCTTTTTGGGGAAGCCAGTTAAAAAAAAAACTGGAAGAAATGGCTTCTCAATATTCAGCATTAAGTATGCTATCCTCCTGTTTTTGACAGTCAAAAGACCCTCTATTTCGTCATCTCCAGAGATTAAATATTCTGACTTCCACTATGAAGTGTGAGCAACCCCAGAGTAGCATGCTCTTAGGAAGAAGATCTAAGGACCCATTTGCCTCTCAAACAGCTTTCATCTAACCTCATCATTTTACCCCCTACTGCTGCTACCCCCATTTCTAATACCAAAGGTATCTGGTGTTTCCAGTTCATGAGCCTTTTGACTATTTAACAATTTGTCTGCCAGCTTTCTCCAGTCCTAGTTTAGGATTCTGATGTCTCAAGTCTGCGAAATCAGTTATTCTTCATCCATTTGCTTTCCAGCTTCCAAAATTTTCTCTCTTGTCACATCTCCTATTCTCTCAATTGTTACGAGATTTTCTTTTCAAAGATAGCATTACTCTATTAGGGTTTTTATGCTAGCCTCAACATTTTGTTACAAAAATTTTCAAAAATACAGAAAGGTGAAAGTATTGTACAGTGAACACCCCATATCCACAACCTAAACTCTACAATTGTTAACATTTTGCTATATTTGCTTTATCAGACATCCATCCATCCATACATCCATTCATTTATCCATCTATCACTCCATCATACTTGTTTATGTATTTCAAAGTGAGTTGCAAACATCATTACATTTCACTCCTAAATAACTCACCATGTATATCATTAACTGGAATTCAATATGGTTTTTTATATTTACATGTAGTGAAATGCACAAATCTTCAGTGGACCATTCAGACATTTTACAAATGCATGTACTCCTGTAACCCAAATGTCTATCAAAATACAGAACATTTCCTTCAACCCAAAAAGTTCCATCATACCCTTTCCCAGTCACAACCCCACTGCCAACCCACCCCAGAGACAACCACAGTTCAGAATTTTTTCACCAAGTAGGTTTTCCTATCCTAGAACTTTATATAAATGGAACCATATGGGATGTCCTCATGTGTAAAGTTTCACTTAGCATAATGTTTTTAAGATTCATTTATATTATTGCATGTATTAGTAGTTGGTTCCTTTTTATTGCTGAGTAGTATTTCATTGTATGAATATAACACAAATTGTTTCTTCATTCTCTTGTCAATGAACATTGTTTTGTGGGGTTTTTTTCCGAATTTGGGGCTACCATGAATGGAGCTGCTATAAAATTCTTATACAAGTCTTTTGCGGACAAATGTTTTTCTTTCTCATGGGGAAGCACTAAAGATAAAACTGAGCTGTAGGATAAATGCATATTTATTTTAAAAGAAATTGCCTGGCTTTTTTCCAAAGTGATTATACCATTTTATACTCCCTCTAACAAAGTATAAGACTTCCAGTTGCTCTATATCCTTAACAACATTTGGTATTGACAGACTTTTCAACATGTGATAGGTGTGTAGTGATAGCCCTGAGGTTTTAATTTGCATTTCCCTGATGATAAGTGAGGTTAAGCATTCTTCATGTAATTAATGGCCATTCCTCTATCTTACTCTGTAAAGTGTCTGTTGAAATTGTTTGACTTTGGGTAAGTAACTTCCCATCTTCCTTGGACTTACGTCTCCTCATAGTTAAATGAAACTCATTAACTTTTATATTTAGTGTCTTTTAATTCTTATATTCCTAAATTCTAGTTAGTAATGTTATTATATATCAGAGGTAATTTTGGGGGCTCAGAACATGATACCCCAAAGTGCAGTGCCTTGGTATGCTGAGTATTTTTGAGGTGAAGGAGACAGGAGGACCTCAGAAGCAAGTTCTTTCTGACATCACCCCTCCATCTTCCCCAAAGCAAGACATAAAACCTAGAAAGGGCACTCTGATCTACCTCTCCTGAAAGTAGGTCATAAGACTCTCATGTGACAGGTATCCAGCCCTGTACCTGGAAAAAAGGAATGCTACTGAACAGGACTTGCTGGGCTCCCCCTTCAGTTTTATTACCATTAGATCATACCCTTTTTTCCCAGCCATGTTTCTCCACAACTATCTTTCTTTCATCAAATTTAGCATAAAAATAGAGTTTTCCCTGGGTCTCTGCATCTTCATTTCTAAATGCTCCCATTTCACATAAAACTTTGTTAAATAAACTTGTTATGCTTTTCTCTTGTTAATCTATGTTTTGTTATAAGGATATCAGCGGTAAACCTTGCAATGGGTGAGGAAGAGATATTACTTTTTCTCCCCTACATAATCAAAAATACTTCTGACCAATATCAATAATGTAAGACAGCTGGCCAAAACTAGGGCTCTTAACCGTTATAATAATTATAACAACATTTGTTTAGCCCCAAGCAGTTAACAAAGCACTTTCATTTTCTCATTTCATCCTCAAAACAACCTAAGTTCAAATATCAGTCAGTAAGAGGCAGAACCAGTAACTAAACTAAATCTTCTGAATTCATGTTCAGTGTTCTGTTAATTGAAAACTGCTGTGTACAAGAATGTTCACAGCAACATTATTCTTAATAACCAAAAACTGGATACTACCCAAATGCCCAGCATTAATAAATGGACAAATATAAGTGTGGTATATTTACACAATATAATACTAAATATCAATACAAAGTTCATACAATATGGATGAATCTGACAAACACAATGTTGAAGGAAAGAAGCCAGATATGAAAGAATACATACTATATGATTCCATTCACATAAAGTACAAAAGAGAGGCAAAATTAATCCATGCTATTAAAAACCAGGATAGCAGTTATCCATGTGGAAGGGCTTTTGGTAATTTTCTATTCCATGATCTGGGTGTTTGTTGTGAGTTATACAGTTATTTAGGCACATTTATTTATATACTTTAAATAAAAAGGTTTTACTTAAGTCCAAGGACTGTATAACAGATAGTTTTTGAGGATTAAATCCAGTTCCTTTTTCTTTTCCAGACACTACACTCTAAACCGGTCATTTCTAAAGCTAGCAAAATCAACAAAAGCAGCACTGCTTCTTGAACATACAGATTCTCAAGCTAGAGATTCTGATTCAGATTACAGGTGATAGTGGGCCCAGAATGCATGTTTCAAACAAACAAAAAAATCCTTTGTGATTCTGTTAATTATTCATGGAAAAAGTGCTGTAAAAATGTGACTAACAGAATTTTGAATCCCTTTTTCCATATATGCACTACATAAAAAAATTAGTCTGAAGTAGATAAATGTTTACATAAGTGCCAGAAGACTTTACATACACCCAGCAAAGTCTGTCCATCAGAGGCCAGTCAATGAAGCAAAACTCTACCTCTGACCCTATATGGAATGCATACACAACAGTGAGCAATGATATACAATGAGGTCACAACCCTAAACGTGGGAAGAAACAGAAATAGTCTTACCACAGAGTTTTTCTTGGATCCTATGTGCTTCAGCTAATCTTTCTTCAGCAGCCCTTCTTCCAAGACCAGCTTCCTTTCTAGCAACAGCCAAGTCATATTCCAGGCTCTGTCGTAATGCTTCTCCTTTTTCAACCTCAGACCGTAGCTTGGCAATCTGGCTTTCATAGCCTGCCAGCTAAAAACAGATTTCTGATATCAACATGTCTCCAGGATTATGATATCATGCACTCAAAAATTTAAATTTCTTAGAGAAACTTGTTTCCATAATATTTACAAGGCAAGAATTTATAAAGTTATATTTTCTGAAACACTGGAAAAGAAGCACTACCTTATTCACCAAATGACACTCATTAAGTTTCTTATTTTAGAGAATCCACTAGAGAAAAAAATAAAAACAAAAAAATTCTTATAAGAACTTTTTATAGAAAATAAAGAGAAAGAGTTTTAATCAGAAATAGTCACAGTAAAAAACAGAAAAGAAAGTATGACACAGAGTAAGCACTTAAAAATTCACTCTTTCCTCTGCTCCTTCTATTCCCTAAATGAAATCGAGAAGCAAACTACATCAAAGTATAGTTTGATAAATATTGTCTGTAGTATTTCTGTTGATTGTGACATCACCGATAGAGCATAAAGTAACAAAAGTGCCAATTTTACAGAGATTTAAATGAACTAGTATCTAATTGATGACTCTCCATGAAGTCGCATGACAGAAGATAGGTCAGAGAGTTAGAACTAGCTGATTTATAAGGTCCTTTCCCACTCTAAAAGTATATGATCTAATCAATGATTCATTAAATAATATTAAACACTTGCTACATGTTAAGTACAATGAAAAATACAAAAAAAATTTAAAGCCCCTTATCTCAAGGGAATTAAATACTATAGAAAGGCATATGGACTAAGTTTTATAAAAGAGGTAAAAATAAAATGCTATGACAGTTTGAAGGAAAGCAAAATTATTTAGTGCTGGTAGGAGAGAGACAGATGGGGGAAAAGAGAGAATTCTAGACAGGTATCACATTAAGAAAGAAAGGATCATGCTACTACACCAGGTTAGAAATAAAAGGTCTAATCAAACAGAGAAAAGACAAAAGGATTTCTGAAGGGCAACAGCAGAAATTACCATAAGTAGCTGTTAAGATGCACAGTGTGGCAGAAGCTACACTCTCATACACATAAAAATAATAAAATAAGAATTTCCGATTAAAAATTTTGAAAAGTACGTATCTTCGATGCACTTATAAGAATTTACAAATATCTGCTAATAGTTAAAGAAAAAAAATCACAGAACCAGCTTAATTACAAGGTAACGCCAATGTTGGTTTCAGCATCATCCTCCCTCCCTGCCCATGCTGTCTCCCCTCATAAGAATAAAGCTGTTAACATTTGGGCATTCTCCGCTGTGCCGTTTATTTGCGCTCAGATCCCCTCCCTTCCCTTCTCCAGCTTTGCTCTGAATTGTAGGAACTCCATTTCCCAATTGGCTTTTCAACAGGTTTGTTTGGTCAATGAAACACACTTGTGGAGTACTTGAGGGCAGGGGAAGTGAAGAAGCCAAGGTATTTCTCCCTCTAGATCTACCTCCAGCAGTTATCTCTGTCTTCTCTGTGGCTGCAAATCCTTCTGGATAGTCTCTCCCTCCATAGACTGCTCTCTCCAAATAGTTCTAACTTCTAGCGACCTTAGGAGTGGAAGTTGCTTCCTAACGTTGCTAGTATCTGGGCGGCCTTAACATCCCCTATTTGTCTTTTCAGCTCTTCTATTACCTATTTAACCAATATCCCGTACTAATGTCCCTTGTTGAAAGACCTAGAGTGGTTTCCATTTTCCTGACTGGGCAACCAGTAATATTGTTCTTGATATCAGAAATGGTCTCAAGATGGGTTTCTGACATTGGGTGACTAATCTATTTAAGCCTGAACACAGCAAAGACTTCCTTGCAGGTAGAAATGGGATACTAGTGATCTACAGCATACAGTGGGATCACAATTATTTAAATTATAATGTGTAGTTGTTTAGGATGAAATGCCAGTTGAGGACAATCCTTTGGAAAATGAAGCAGTTAATGCACTTGACCACTATGGGTAGTATTTACTATAAGGCCTCAGGGGTGGGAAGACTAAATCTCTGTATACTAGAGAATTTACAAAAACAAAATGACAATCTCAGGGCTTTAGAATCTCAACTCAAGACAGTGAGAAAAACAGAGTTTTCGTGGTGACTATAAGAGAATTACTTATTTCTTAAAAACCCAGGGCAAATAAGGCTAAGGACCAGGCTAAAAATCTAATGATGGGGAATGCAGAATTTAAAAAATGGAAAGTCTCACCAAGTTTCTACTGTTAAGATGAATCACTTGGGCATTAAGTAGGAAGTAAGGACAGGGGATGAGGGCTTTTGGAATTAGACAAACCTCAAAACTGTGAACTCCCAAATCCCCCTGAAGATCACTTACCAACAAAAGCAATCTCTCCTCCCTAAGGTAAATTGTCTTCCCGTGCTTAAAGATTTAGTAATGACCACACCTGAAGCAGCTGCCGTGCAAGAGAATTTACAAGACCCACCTCCACCACTCTTTGTTACCACAGATTGACTCAGATCTCAGTATGCCACGAGAGGAGAAATGCAGAGTCTGCTCCAGAAGAAAACAGCTCATATAACAAAACTGAAAGATCTGGCTAATCATGTATTTACAGGAACCTGGAGAACATGTACAGGATTGGTGTGGATTTAATAAGCTAACTCTAACAGTTTGTTTCAGTGGGTGACTACAAACTGAATTCAACATCGGCCTACCATCATTTAATAAGGTCAAAATGCCAGGACTTTCCTGACATAATATAGAGACTTAAGGACATGTGAGTGGCTCTATTCTGAGCAAAACAAAACCTTCCCTTTCCCTGACTACATCCTCTTTAAGAGCACAAAGGATGCCAATTAAAATAATAACATTGTAAAATACACTGGAGTGGGAAGCACAACCATCCTTAGAAAGCTCTCTAGTGGCTTACCTCTGTATAAGCCAGAGATAATAGTGGATGGTGGAGATAATGGTGGGATATGTCGTCATTGAAATAGACTCCCCAGTTTCAATGGCAATAATGAAATTTCAGAGTGGTAAAGGTTAAATGGTAGCAATTAACCATTAGAAACAAGGTGAACAAAGTTATTGCAATGAGCAGCAGAAGTACAGTAGTAATCATAGCATTTGACCTCTAAGTATTGGTGTTAGTATCTAATTAATCATAGTGTACCTAGAAGGCATTATAAAGCAATGTTATCCAATAGAAATATAATGCAAGTCTTATGTGTAATTTTAAATTTAAAATTTTCTAGTAGCAATATTTTAAAAGTGTAAAATTAATTTTAATACTGTATTTTATTTAACCCAATATATCCAAGGTTATCATCATTTTAACATGCAATCAATAAAATATTAGTAAAATATTTTATTCTTTTTTGTGTACTAAGTCTTTGAAATCCAGTGTGTATTTTACATTTACACACATCTTAATCGAGACTAGCCACATTTCAAGTACTCAAAAGACATGAGGCTAATGGCTACCGTATCGAAGAAGCAGTTCTTAAGCATTATTTGATCTAGATCAAAAAACCCTAAGTCTAGTGAGCAGAATCTGAACTTGAGCTTCCAAAATATGAAGAAAATATAAACCTTTCCATCATTTCCCAGACCCCTTGAGTGAAGCCCGTTGAGGCACTGCCACAAGTATATACTATAAATCTTTTCCCAAGCCTCTCCAAATGGGAAAGGTGGAAGCTTTGAACTGGAGACTACTATATGATACTATTTCTCCCGAACACATACCCAGGAAATAAAAGATGGAGGTGGGAATGGCCTTTCTCTATTATACTAGACTCTGGTAACCTTATTATCACCTAACCCACTCACTGAGTTTTCCCTCCCAAGCTTTACAATTTGGGCTCTGATTTTTTAAATGAAATCTTAATTCCCAAGGGATAAATACTTCTACCAGGTGAAACAAAATGATCCATTTTAATACATGCTACATCATGGATGAACCTTAAAAACACTATGCTAAGTGAAATAAGCCAGACCAAAAAGAGACAAATATTGTATGGTTCCACTTATACAAGCTATCTATCTAGAACACACAAATTCATAAGACAAAAAGCAGAGGTTACTAGGGGCTGGGGAAGAAAAGGATATGGAGTTATTATTTAATAGGTACACAGTTTCTGTTTGGGGTGATAAAATATTTTGGAAATAGATATTGCTGATGGTTACACAACACTATTAATGTAATTAATGACACTGAATTGTACACTCAAAAACAGTGGCATGAAGTAAATGTTTTAGTTCTAAATATCTGTAAGAGCAGCGTGTTGTGGAAGAACAAAGAAAGGAGTAATTGGTTTCACTTAGACTTTACAAGGTTTCCCAACAGGAGAGCTTCAGAACTTACCAAAAAAGGGACACCAACTGTCAATAAATTACACCACACGCACTTTACAAACTTTGTTTCACTTAATTATCACAATAATCCTTTAGGACCAGCATTTCACAATGAAAAACCAATGATATACATGATAAATATAATAACTAGCCCAAGATCATATATCTTGTAAATGGAAAGGCCAGGAATGAGTTGAGCTTTGTATATTTGATATTCTTCCCACTGTACCAGGCTGCCTGACCTGAGCTTTAAGAATGAATAAGATTTAAATAGAGAAAAAAGGAAAAAGAACACAATAGACAGAAGAAATATAAACATATAATTCATGAATTATCTTAGAAGGGAAAGAAAAGTGTCCTTGGAATATATGCATATACATATGAAATATATTTACATATACATATACTAATAAAAGATATAATGACATAATAAAAGAAAAAGAAACCAAGAAAATTTACGATTTGCACTATGATTAAAAATTCCATACTCAAATCTATTTAAGAGATTTTTTCATGATTGAGACCATAAAGGAACCAACATTATGATTTCAAAAGTGTCTAACTTACAAATCCTTTAGTCATCAAGTAAGTTCATCAAATAATATTTTTGATCAAGTTGAACCTATTAATTAAAATAAATCTGAGATAACATACAAATAAATAAAATGCATTAAAGTTCTACTTTAATACTCTTATACAATTATACTGATAAAAAATTGTCATATTTATTATAATTTCCTTTTTAAAAGTAAGAATGGTATAGTGATAAAGGTGAAACAGAGTTTGTAATATGAAATAAATCTAAAAAAAATCAAACTCAACTTTTAACATTATTTGAGAGGAAAATAAATTCTACCTCAGCATTGTGCTTAGTGGTTATTTCTAATTTTTCTTTCTTAGCCCGATGGAGTTTCTTTCTGAGATCAGAAGTAATATCCAAGTCTGTTTCATTTTTCAGCATTTGTTTTACATCCGAGGAGGCGTTCTTCAACCTATAAAATAAGATCATAATAAAAAAGTTAAGTAGAAATGCAAAGCGATATATTACTAATAATAAACCACTGTCCACTAAGAAACCACTACATTGTTCAAGATTGGTACTTAAACCGATCACATCACAAGCTGGGTAATTTAGGAAGAAACCTAATGCTTTCTTTTCTTCTTTTTAAATAATATATTTTACTTACTGCAAATGTCTTACATATTACAAAAAGAAAAAGTATAAATAAAAAATACAGATTCTTGGTTTAAAATGGCAGACTACAGCTGAGTGTGGTGGTGCACACCTGTAGTCCCAGCTACTTAGAAGGCTGAGGCAGGAGGATCATTTAAGCCCAGTACTTGGAGGCTACAGAGCGCCATGATCACGCCTGTGAATAGCCACTGCATTCCAGCCTAAGTAACAGAGCAAGACCCCATCCCTAAAAGAAAAAAAAAAAAAAAAAAGGCAGACTAAAGCACTCTACTCTTCCCCTCTTCCACCCACCAAAAAAAATTAAAATAACAGCAAACAGAATAGAGGTATAAACCCACAAAGAGAAAGAGCACAGAAGATGAGATAATAGCAATAAAACATTGGAAGCTGGAAAGCAAGTGGACAAGTGGTAACTGATTTACTTAAGAAAGTTGAATTCAAAACCAGTAGTGAGTAAATCAACCTGATTTACACCAGAGCCCCCAAAAATTCAGTAATTGGCAACACCTTTGAAAATGGAGGTAAAAGTAGAGCAGAAAACAGGAGATCTGGTTGAAAGTTTGCCAAAAAAAATAATTAGATCTTCAGATTCCCAACCCCCTACTCCACATAACTGGGTACCTATCTATTCCCAGTTCAGCAGAACGCTAGGGGTTTATTCCCTGGAGGATCTCTGGATTGGAAGACATTAAAGTTAAATGGGTTAAGGTCTTCATATTAAAAACAGGAGGCCTGAATAAAAAGTAATATAATGAATGACAGTCCTAGTCTTTTAACACTACTTGTCTGCCAGAAGGATGGTAGCCAAGCAGAGACTGTGTCTTCCCTAGAGAATCTAACCAGCCTGGTGAAAAAGACCTGAAGATGCTAACGCCAGGAGTTCTCCAGCAAAACAACTTAACCAGATCACCCTAGAGAGAATGCCACAAACAGAGAGCCTCACACACTAAGCTTCCGGTCATCTTTTTAGGTTAAGCCCCTACTTTTATTTTTGTTTGTTTGTTTGTTTTGTATAATATTTTTTTTATTTCAGGGTATTATGAGGGTACAAACATTATGGTTACACTTTATGTCTTTGCCTCACCCAAGCGAGGGTTAAAGGCGTGCCCCTCCCCCCTATAATGCTCCTCGTGTTCTTTAGTTGTGGGTTTACCCCCCCCCATCCCTCTAATTCCTGGAGAGTATTACTGCCATGTGATCACCCTAGTGTTGATCAGTTAGTACCAGTTTGATGGCAAGTACAAGTGGAGCCCATTCGTCCGATCTTGTGGTGCCTCACTTTGGATAATTAGGCCCCTACTTTTAAATATGAGCAGACAATCGAGGATCAACAAAAGTTTAGGAAGTTTCTAATATGATAGACAGAGACCAAAAATAAGGTGGGTAGAAAGAAGAAACCCCTCAATGACTTCGAAGAGGGACAGCTTTAAAAAAAAGAGAGAGAGACAGAGAAAGAATGCTGAGCACAGTGGCTCATTCCTGTAATCCTAGGATTCTAGGAGGCAGACGCAGGAGGATTGCTTGAGGTCAGGAGTTCAAGACCAGCCTGAGCAAGACCCCAACACTACTAAAAATAGAAAAATTAGCCAGGCATGGTGGTGCATGCCTGTAGTACTAGCTACTCAGGAGGCTAAGGCAGGAGGATTGCTTGAGCCCAGGAGTTTGAGATTGCAAGCTATGATGATGCCACTACACTCTAGCTGGGGCAACGAAGCGAGACTCTGTCTCAAAAAGAGAGAGAGAGAGAGAGAAAGAAACGCTCACATTAATCTCCTCAGAAAACCAGGAGAGGGTATGACAGCCATAATACCACATCCATGGCTGCAATAAGCAATGAAATATTCAGAGAACAAAAAATAAGCTCTTGGAAATAAAAAATACAAACTAAGAAATTAAAAACTAAACAAATAAAAGTAAAAGAAAAATCTCACAGAAAATAAAGCAAAGAGAGAGGGAGATGGAAAATAGAAAAGAAAATTTCAAAAATTAGAAGACTGGCCAAGAGGTTCAAAATCTAAATAAAAAGAATTGCAAAATGAGAAATTATAAATCTGTAACCAAAAGTAGCCCTTCTATTTTGCAAGCACTGTTCTAAGCATTTTGTACATATAAACTTATTTAATCTTCACAACCCCATGAGATAGGTACCATTATGACCCCTATTTTACAGATGAGGAAACTGAGTCACAGAGAGGCTAATTAATTTGCCTAAATTCACAGAGCTAGCAAGGGGCGGAGCTGGAATTCATACCCTGGCAGCCTGGCTCCATGACATGTCCTCTTAACCTATATGCTACAATGCCTCTATGAAGGAGAGGAAATTATTAAAGGGGAAATTCAAGAAAATATCCAGATTCTGAAGGATATGAGCTTCAAACTGAAGAATAAGAGCTCCGGTTAAATGCATGGGAATTTCAGAAAACAGAGGACAAAAAAGAGTTCCTTCAAATTCCAGAGAGAAATATTAATAGGTTTTACATACAGGATTAAGAAGTATGTTTAGTATCATTTCTCAACAGAAACACTGGAAATTAGAAACAATGCTACAATTCCTGACAAAATTCCAAGGGAAAATAACTTCCAATGTAGAATTTTATGCCAAAAATTATCACCCAAGGATAAGATTATGAGAAAGACTATTTTAGATCTGCAAAGACTCAAAGCCTCCATGAACTTTGCTCCACCAAAATAAGGACCTAAACTGAGAAAGACAAAGACATGGGACCCCAGAAGTACAGTATTCAACACAAGAAAACAGCAAAGGGATTTCTAAGACAGCAACAAATGAAAACACTAAGATGACACTTTTGCAGCAAAGCACTTACAGGGAAATCTGTCCCAGTTGGACTGGCCAAAGCTTCCAGGAGTGACTTCTGTTTTCTTTTTGGGTTTTTTTTCTTTTTAACTTTTTTTTTTTTCTCTTTGAGACAGGGTCTTCCTCTGTTCCCAGGCTCAAGTGCAGTGGCATCATCCCTGCAACCTCGAACTCCTGGGCTCAAGCAATCCTCCTGCCTCAGCCTCCCAAGAAGCTGGGACTATAGGTACATGCCACCAAGCCCGGCTAATTTTTCTATTTTTAGTAGAGATGGAGTCTCGCTCTTTCTCAGGCTGGTCTTGAACTCTTGACCTCAAGCAATCCTCCTACCTCAGCCTCCCAAAGTGCTAGGATTATAGGCATGAGCCACCACACCTGGCTTGAGAGTGACTTCTTTAACAAGATGAAAACAAAAAACAGAATACTTCAAGTATCTGAACATATTGAGAGGAGATTTATATAATCTGGTTGGAGCATGAAGTTGAATTCATGACAGAAACAAAGCAAACAAGCCGAACAATAAACAATTATTAAATCCAAGAAAAAATGTACAAGAATTAAAAAATTGTTAGTGAATACTACTACATGGTATGGTAAGTGAAAGTTTTAGTAATTATAATAATGTAAACATTGAATAACTAATCTAACCAAGATTACAATATCACTAAATGTAGAGACAAAAGGAAAGAGGGAAGGCATGAAGAGAACCAAATTATGATCTTCTCAGCAGGAAGTCAGTATGTAACAGAGGGAATGGCCTTAAAAAAAAAAGGCAAAGATATTTTCTGTCTCTTTAAAACTTCCCCTACTCTTTTTGGGAACTGAGGCCCAAATCCCTGCCTCACCCACGTGGACAGGAGGGGCCTGGAGGGATCTGGGGAATGCCTTTTTGTTCTCTGTGTTATAGGAGATAGCTCAGCCATCCCAGGCCTGTGCCAGCTGCCCCCCCCCCCACGTGGGCCCAGGTGGGCTGAGTTCACAGGCTTTGTCTTCCACAGAGATGAGATGATTAGAATCATTAACACAGTAGCCTAGAGCTGAGGACCCTCCCTTTAACAGTGCTGTATTTCTGCTTATGTTCAGGAAATTTGGATTTAGAGACATAAAGTCTACCATTTTTCCTCCTTTGCCGGCAAAGTAATAAACTATGCATTCCTTCTCCTCAAACCATTGTTCTGGTTCTTCTGATGAGACCTTAAAGACAAGTGCAGAGCTTTCGGTAACAAATAGACATTGGTGAAAACTGAGAAAGCAAATAACAACA
>RJWJ010039095.1:0-14634 GCA_004363605.1 Indri indri | reverse complement strand
TTGTCAGTTGAACAGGAGGGTTTTGGCTTTAGAAGCCAGATGGATACACATGTGTACGTGCCTGATGAGTATAGTAAATTTTGTCCCAATTTTAAAGTAGAGAGCATTTTCCTTCTTTGTAAAACCTGAAGTAGCACGTCCTTAATACACTCGTGTTCTTTCTGTCTCATTCAGGGAAACAGTGCTTCTTAGTCCTACGTCAGCAGCAGTTTAACGTCCAGGCTCTTGTGGCGGTGGGAGACCATGCAAGCAAGCAGATGGTTAAATTTGCTGCCAAGTAAGTAAGCAATTATATCCTGTTGTCAGAATAAACAATGGTGGGAACCAAGACTCCCAGGGATTTGGACCATTTTCATACATTAACATCAATGCTTCGTTTGTTTAAAAATGTAGTTATTTAAATTGTCAGTTCAGTGTTGCTGAATACATTAAACTTACAAAAGAGAAAATATGGAGCACAGGCTTGAAATTCATTTGGAACTGCTGAAGCAGCACTCTCTATAGACAAGTCACATTTACTTTCAAGTAGAGTAACAAAAAGCCTGGCAGCCTCAACATAGCAGAGCAACTTTATTTTGTTGTGTTTGTTGGGCTTCATTTCCTCCCTCCCTCCCCAGTTTGAGATTTGCATATTGAGCAACAAGTTTTCTAACTGAATAATAAAAGTACATAACATAATGTAGTTTCGCAAATGATTGCCTCCCCAAAGAAGTAAAACAAATGTAACGTGTTACAACTTTTAACTTTGACACCAAAAAGGTTTAGAGAAAAAAAGGTAAAAATGCTTTTTCACCCCTCTAAAGGTCTTGTCTGGCCTAGAGTTCTGTAGAAGCACATTGTTTTGTTCGGCTTCAAAGAAGCAGGATATGGAGGTAGAAGTGTGGTTGTGCGTGCCATGGCTCTAAGGTAGTAAGAGTAGTTTTACTTGGTAGTTGAGCTTGTGGCTAGTTTTGGTTCATGCTTTTCTCAATTTAATCCAAATTTCATTTTCATGATAATGATCTAAGAAGACAGGGATCTTTTATTTCTTTACATTTTAAGAAATAAAATAATTTCATAGGTATAAAAGAAAAAATTCAATCTGAGTAACTGTTATATTTTTTCTATTGATTTTTAAAATCTCTGCTCTTTAGGTATATACTTTCAAAGTGGGTTAATATAGATGGAATTGTGAATTTCAGAATTAGGAACTAAAAACTTGTCTAATATTTGGGCCCTTCCTGATCCCCCAGCGCAGTTTTACGTATAGTGAATGCTGAACAACTGGTTTTGGTTTAAAGATTTATTAATCAAATTCAGTTTTATTATATCATAATATTACCTGCACTCAGGTTTAAAAACGTAAATGCCATGAATTACATCAATTCATTGATGAATTCGGTGGTATTAGTACTACTAATATGTTAGCCTCACCTCTCCTATCTCCCAGTCCTGCTGCCCAGAGACTGCCACTTTCTTTTCTTCAACTTGTGTTTTCTGGTAATTAGTTTTGCTTGTTTCCATCTCCTAGTCAGTGAAGCTATATGTTTGTGGGGTACATTTGTCATCTAGCCTTTTAATGTTAGTGTGTACCCTATGAAGTAGAATATAAATGAGCTTGGTCCCTAGAAATAAACTTTATCTACACAGAAAGCTATGGAGCCTTCTATAAAAGGAAAAAAAGATGGCTCTGGAAAAACTACAGACGTATATGCTGACTCCTATTAAATATACTGAAAAATACTGGAAAAGCCAACTTCAAATCAACAAATAACCTTTATGGTTTTTGTCTTTTGTATATTAATTTTGTTTCTGTAAACTAATATATGAAGCTAACAGTTTTATGGAGAATATGTTTTCCCATTAAACTGCATTATAACCTCAGTGTTACATTCCTAAAGAGTCTAGTATAAAAGCCTTAAAAATCCCACTTATTCATAGTATTCACTGAGAGGCATTTTGCTTAGAAGTGGACAGTGGATCCATGTGATGTCTTTAGAAGTAGACACGTTAAAATAGTCCACAAATAAGTTATTCTCATTATTTTTGATCTTTTCAGAAACTCCTGGTGCTTAACTAAGTAACAGCAATTGACTATATCAGATGTCAAACCAAAGTTTAATAAGCTGGAAGAGCTACTTGCAAATGGTCTCCCAAACAGAACTTAACTCACTAACGCCCCAGTAATATATAAATTAAGGAAAGGCTTTCATCTGAATGGAATGGCGTATGAGTGATCTTTCTTTTAAACAAGGAAAGAATTTAGATAATTTGGCCTAGATTTTATAACTCCTAAAATGGAGCTCAGTCAAGATCTAGATGCAATTCAAGATTAGCAATTAAGTTGTGACTTGATTTTTTTTTTTAATAGCAAAGAGCATGTAACTATTTTTAGTCTCTTAAGAAAAAAAATTGAGCTTTATGTAATTAGCAACCTGTGGGAAAAGGTTGAGCTCTTTCAAATTATAAAGCCTTTGGTTATATACAAGTGAATGCAGCCAATTTTATATAATAGGCTCAACATGTGGTGTGTAGATTGTAATTATTTAATTTTTGGCACTTACTAAGCCTGAGTAATCAAGAGTAGGTGTGTTAATGGCTTTTGCTACCTTGTAAAAAAGGAAAATTCTCTGCCTGGCTTGGTGGCTCACACCTGTAATCCTAGCACTCTGGGAGGCCGGGGTGGAGGATCATTTGAGCTCAGGAGTTTGAGACCAGCCTGAGCAAGAGCGAGACCCCTGTCTCTACTAAAAATAGAAAGAAATTATCTGGACAACTAAAAATGTATAGAGAAAAAAATTAGCCAGGCATGGTGGTATATGCCTATAGTCCCAGCTACTTGGGAGGCTGAGGCAGAAGGATTGCTTGAGCCCAAGAGTTTGAGGTTGCTGTGAGCTAGGCTGACGCCATGGCCTCTAGCCCGAGCAACAGAGCCAGACTCTGTCTCAAAAAAAAAAAAAAAAAAAGGGAAAATTCTTATGGCTAAGACTACAGTGAAAAATAATGGGTTTTTAATTTTTGTGGTTGGTTGATAATTTTCTTAGGAACATGATTTTATGCTCCAGATGGGTCAATCAGCTTGTCTGTTTTATTTGGTTTTAGACTGTACTTCTAAGGTAGTTCAGACATCCTGATCATTATTGGTAGTAGAAGTTTAAGGCACCTGTCCTTTCTAACAGAAACCTAGCAGTATGATACTTATATTGAAAGTACCAATTTTTAAAGAAGAAAATGAAAAACAGAAAAATTTTACTTTGAAAATTGTTACCTGCTCTATTCGTGAATAATAATAAATCAAGTGAAGTAATATAAATTCTAAAGAACTTTTAGAATTTATTTAGGAAAAAGGTTTATGGGTTTTTTTCTTCATCCTTCAACATCATTTTTCTGAAAATTATCCTTACTGTCTAGACTTAACATAAACAGTGTTTTATTTTAGATGGGTGTTCATTGACTCCATTGTGAATACAAAGTTTAAGGTGGCTTTCAGCACATTTCTTTGAGGCCACCTGCTCTGGTAGTACTGGTTGATGCACTGACACTTACATAAAACAAGAATCCAAGGTGTATGGTTATTGTTGAATCATAAATAAAAAAAAGGAATTGCCCTATTTGATATTAACATGAAACGAAGAATTTTTATAGCTGTGGTCTAACTATATTTGCTATTGTTATTATTGTTGTTGTTGTTGTTATTCACTAACTGTATTCATTATTGTTACACCATACTGCAGAAACCCTCAGTTCGTATGGACTTCTATGTTTTTAAGCATGGAGGGATTTTTCAATTTTCCAATATGGCACCAGAATGAAAGTAATTATTTACTAAAATTTTTTAAACATTTGAGAGTAAAGTCTTCTGTTTGTCTCTCCAACTGAGCTTTTTAAGATATTTGGCTTTGGAATTTTTTTGTCTCTTTTTAGTGTTGTTTACAGTTTTTGCCATGTTATTTCAGTTAGGACAAAATAGTCTAATCACTTATTAAACTAATATTTATTGGGGGAAAGTGCTCTCTTTGCTCCCGCCTTAAGTCCATACCCACTAGAAGTTTCTTTTTCAAAGCTAGTTTCTGACTTCCAACCATGTCCAATATTAATTCTACCTGCTGGTTTCCCACTACAGTGTTATTTCCCACTACTTCCCGCTACATACTGTTCAGATGGGGCAGATTCTCCATGTCTGCAATGACCTCTCTTACTTTAATTCTTATTTTAAAGGCATTGGCTTTTTTCATTAAATTCTCATTCTTTGTCACTTAGCTTAAGCCCATACCCTTCATGATCCTCATTGATTAGTTTCTCTGTTCGTTTCTTAAGGATCCACATGTATTATGTATTCTTAGGATGCTGGGAATTTTCTGTTTATATATTTTTTTTAATTTTAGTGTACATTTTGATGGTAATCTTAAAGTTATGTAAGGGTATTATTCCATATCATCTTAAAGACCAATTCACAACAGAAAACTGGAATGTGAATTTAGTGCTTCATCAGTATTTACTATTTCATTTACAAGTGTGTTCATGCCAACTGAAGACAAATTATATTATATATTATATTCTGTACAAATGAAGGTTTCACCGTGTTTTGAATAGAGACACATGCTGAACAAATTGGGTCACCAGGTGGTACTTGGTAATTAAGTACTCAAAACTCAAAAAAGCCTGTACCATTCAGGCACATGTATTGAATCCTATTTTTGTCTGTACAGGGGTAGCAGATCACTAATAGTATAATAGTATATATTATATAATAATGCAAGGAAAAATGTATCTATTTCCAGTTCTAGTAGTTATCAGATTAGATATTTGACAACCCATTTGATATAAATTTCTTTTTTTTTTTTTTTTTTTCCTTTTTTGAGATAGAGTCTCACTCTGTTGCCCAGGCTGGAGTGGCATGGCATCAGCCTAGCTCACAGCAACCTCAAACTCCTGGGCTCAAGCAATCCTCATCCCTCAGCCTCCCCGAGTAGCTGGGACTACAGGTACCCACTACTATGCCTTGCTAATTTTTTCTATTTTTAGTGGAGACAGGATCTCGCTCTTGCTCAGACTAGTGTCAAACTCCTGAGCTCAAGCAATCCTCCCTCCTCGGCCTCCCAGAGTACTAGGATTACAGGCGTGAGCCACCTCATGCCCAGCCCTGACATAAATTTCAATTAACAATACTATACCTTACTAATTTTCACATGGGCAAGATACTTTTGTAAAATGATCCATAATACTTTATTTAAATTACCATTCTTTAATTGCTCTCTGTAGAATTGTGATTAATTATGAGGCCTAAATATTCTAAACCTACCTCAAAGTTAATGTTTTGTATAACTGAGCAGACATTTTTCACATCACTAGTATTCAAGTCAAAATATAGAAACAGATTAAATATAGAACTTGCTCTGAAGCAACAAGCTTTATACAATAAATATTAGCAATTGTTAGTAAAACTGTAAATTAATAATAATAATTTGAATTTTGTTTTTATTTTCTTTAAAAATTTATTTTGGTTTTAAAGTTCAGAGCTATAAGCATAAGCATTTATACTAGTTTTATATTTGTGGGTATTTAAGTAACATGATAAAACTAATTTAACTGATTACTGAGGGTCGCTAACATTTCTTACTCCATTCCATAGTAGTTTCAGAAGGGTGGGGAACCTGTGGCCTCAAGGCCACAAGTGGCCCCTCAACCGAATCCAGACTTGACAGAACAAATCCCTTTATTAGGAAGATTTGTTCTATAAAACCTGGATTCAGTCAAAAGGCTGCACTCAAGCATCCAGAAGGCCACATGTGGCCCCAAGACCTTAGGTTCCCCACCCTGTGAGTAGTATTATGCAAACTTCTCACAACACTTGTTTTGGACTCCAAATTCTTGGGATTTTAGTGAAGAAAAATGAGCCTATAAAATAAGTCATCCTAGAACTACTAGGATGATTTAAATCTTTAACTTTTGCAAAGCACCAGTGCACCGCTAAGTGTAATAGAGGTTTGGAGAACCCAGAGGCTTGGCTTCCCACCAAATAGTGACGGAGTCTCTCATTGACCAAACTCTACTCAGACTCCTTTGAACTTTCTGCTCGACTAAGCTACTTTTTGACTTTTTGTTCATCTCTACATTGTTGAATTTAAGCAAGAATTTGGCTAAGTTACTTTAATTGGACTGATCCCCCTCCCCACCCCTATGTGATCACCCTCCCTATCTAATCAGATTCCTCCACTTCTGCCGTCCCCCACCCTGTGATGTCTGATCACTGTGGCCTGCCTTCAGCGAGAATCCTGTTAGGTCTGTTTAGCCAGAATCCCCTCTTACCCCTAATGTCTCCTCTTAGTAATTTTCCATCCACTGACCCCCTCCCTACTCCTTGACTATAAATTCCCACTTGCCCATACTGTATTAGGAATTGAGCCCAGTTCTATGCTGAGATCTCTTTTCTCCTATAGCAATAGTCTTTAACTACTACTGTCTAGCTCTGGTTTTCTTTGTCACTAGCCATGTGACTTCATAAATTGTTTCCTGTTTGCTTGTCTTACCTTTATTCTTTAGAACTAAGACTCTTCTTTAAACATCATTATTTCTACTTGCCTGGGAAATGTAAAAGTCAGTTCTAGTGTGGTACTAATTCACTGTAATTGAAAGAAGTACTTGACCTATAAACAAAGCTTGTGCTTGCCTTAGAATTAAAACACACATTTTTATTATCAAAAGGTAGCTTATGATTTTTTAAAGTACTTACCTAATTTTTGTTTTTTGGATGCTATTTTAACTGGCAAATATATGGTTTCTTATGTTTGAATGTTTTGCAATTCTTCGCCTCAGTGAATTGTACATTTAATTTACGATGAACATTGAAGCATTTTATGTTGGTGCATTATTTGAAGAACTGGAGTGTGGCAACATTGGGGCTTGCCTCTTTTCTAACTGATCTTTTATTATACCCTTGTGAAGAGTTAAAAATTATTAATTTGAATGTGGGCAGTTACGTAGATCTGTGAGTACATTTCTCATTGACTATAGTATGAGTCAACAAATTATTTCTGACAACTAGAAAGCTAACAAATTTGTTGCTAGTTTTGCTGAAAACCTTTAATAGTTAAGTTTCTGTAAGTGTTAAAATTTTAATAATTAGTTTTTGTTGATATTAGAATATGTAAACAGACAAATGGGAAAACTATTAAAGTAAAAATGTCTCTTTCACCATTATTGATTTTTTTGTTTGTTTTGGGGAGACGGAAATAAATTGACATATTGTAGGAAAATATGAGCTCATAATTAACCCAAAATTATAATTTTGTTCATCACCTGGCCTCTACTAACTTTCAAGTTTATTTCTGCTGTTAACAAGTAATAGCATATACCAGTATATGGATGTTTTTATGTATTTTAGACCTTTATTGTGACTTTAAGGGGCTTAAATCTGTGGTCCTTAAAATGATGTGAAATAAAAGACAAAAACCACTATTCATGTAAAGGTTATGCAGCTCACTTTCCATCAATGTCTTGGGTATATTGAGTAGATTATGTGAATAATGATGGGATACTCTTTCAGTAACATCTGTAGCAGTTGCCATATGTTTCTGAGATGAAAGATCATGGGAGAAAAGTCCCCTACACCCTCACACAGGACTTTTATTGCATATGAAATATTATTTTTAATGTTTAATAGACTTAATCTAGAATTAAAATTCAGTATAGGCTGGGCATGGTGGCTCGCGCCTACAATCCTAGCATCTGGGAGGCTGAGGCTAGAGGATCTCTTGAACTCAGGAGTTCAAGACCAGCCTGAGCAGGAACGAGACCCGGCTCTACAAAAAATAGAAAAATTAGCGGGACATGGTGGCACACACCTGTAGTCCCAGCTACTTGGGAGGCCGAGGCAGGACGATCGTGTGAGCCCAGCAGTTTTGAGATTGCAGTGAGCTACGATGACACTACTGCTCTCTAGCTAGGATGACAGAGCAATACTCTGTCTCCAAAACAAAAAATTTTTTTCAGTATAATGAGTGCAGTTGCTTTTATCTTGCCAAGTTTTCCAGTGTCTGGCATAATTTTTATAGCTTTTGGGGTGCCTCTTTCTTATTAGTCCTTGTACCAGGCCTAAAAGGTATAGTACAGTGGTTACCAGCATCTTCCCCCCATATGCAGGGGAAATAACAGGTTTGCTTGTAATAATAGCAGTAATAGCTGACTGTTACTGTATAATAAATACGGAGCTGTGACATGCCATACTTAAATTTTCCCACTAGATCCTCGCAGGAACTCTATGAGGTATAGATACTGTTTTGTCTTTTTTTTTTTTCTTGTCCTGTTCTTTTTTACAGATAAGGAAATAGAAATGTGAAATGTTTAGTGTTTTGACTAAGCTCTCTTGGGCGTTAGGGCTCACCCTCCAGCTTCTATGTCATCCTGCCTGAGACAGTGTAATGATATTAGTTCCGAGCCCTCCGCAATAGAGGTCTACTTAGAATGCAACCTTTTCGACACTACTCCCAAGTTATTGAGAGTCAAAACATGGAGGGAAAAAGGTTTGGTTTAAAAAGCATAACTGATTACATCACAACAAAAAAGATTTTTATGTTTGAGTCATAAATTCATGCTAAAAACAATTCCAAAGGAGGAATTTAAAAATTTTTTGACCATTAGTAACACTAATGAGTTTGCCTCTTCTACTGTAAGGCAGTACTTGTCTTCCTAAGGAATCACCTCATTGTTAAAAAGCACAGTATAAAACTAATAGGGGGGAAGAGCTTTGGAACCTGGAGAGTTTCATGTTTGCAATAACAGTTCTTTTTCCTGAATAATTTTAGTGATAAAAAATTAGCTAGTTATAAATATGAAACCTAAACATCATTTGGCAGATCTAACTATTAATTGCATCTACTTTTGCTTAAGCTTTTTTTTCCCCTTATCAGCACTGCCATTAACACAGTACATCTTACACATTCTTACCACTCTCATTGTTGTGAGAAATAAGGCACAAAAGTCACTCAACAAAGCAGCTGTGTGGTGTGTGCAACTGATGTGGAAAATAAGGCCACAGCCTCAGGATTGAGAATAAGAATTTATCCTTTACTAAGATTCTGGTTTCAGGAAGGAAATGAAAGAGTTTGGCTGGATAGATAACTGATACTGTTCATTAACACATCAAATTGCAGGCTCTTTGTTAGACACTTGTACGAACTAAAAATCCTGTCCTAGAATTGCCCTGTCTTCAGCAAAGGAAAAGAGATCTTTTCAGGACACCCAAGTATGGGTATCCTTTTAGATTAGCTTTTTGTACAGTGATACTAATAAACTGTCAATTCTGTTATGTGACATACGCATTCCTAAAACTCACTGTACTATGCAAAATTCTGCAGTAAAAACCATACACAGTGCTTATGGAGAAAATGGGGTTGATGGCATAACACTCAAAAACTTTATCATGTGGAGAAAGGGGAACTCTTAGGCACTGTTAGTGGAAATGTAAATTAGTACAGCCATTATGGAAAACAGTACGGAGGTTCCTCAAAAAATTAAAAACAGAGCTACCATATGATCCAGCAATCCCACTACAGGGTATATATCCAAAGGAAATGAAATCTATGAGATGTCTGCACCACCATGTTTGTTGCAGCACTATTTACAATAGCCAAGATCCAGAATCAACCTAAGCATCCATCAGCAGATGAATGGATAAAGAAAATATGATACAGATACACAATGGAATACTATTCAGCCATAAAAAAGAATGAAATCCTGTCATTTGTGACAATATGGATTTACCTGGAGGGCATTTTGCTAAGTGAAATAAGCCAGTCACAGAAAGACAAATACTGCATGATCTCACTTGGAAGCTAAAAATGTTGATCTCAGAGAAGCCAAGTAGAATAGTTACTGGGAGGGGAGAAGGGCAAGGGAAAGATTGGTCAATGGGTACAAAATTACAGATAGACAGGAGGAATAAGTTCTGGTGTTCTCTTGCACAGTAGAGTGACTATGGTTAACAATATTGTATTATATACTTCAAAATAGCTAGAAGAGAGGATTTTGAATGTTCTCACCACAAAGAAATGATAAATGTTTGAGGTAATGGATATGCTAAACCCTACTTTGAATTTTACACAGTGTATACATGTATTGAAATATCACACTGTACCCCATAAATATGTACAGTTAATGTAACACTTCATCAGTGGCACATTTTGTAAAAAGACAGGAACCTAACTTTTTAAAGGTGGGTTGAACAGTTTTATACATGTTGAATGGTTAATAAATACTATAAATATAGCACTTTACCTTGAAAAAGATATGCAGTTTGCTTATGGAAGTTAAGTGGGCATCAAAAGAGATGCAGTTTGTAAGTTATGGTGAAGTGGTGGAAAGAACACTGTCTGCAATTAGAGGGAAAGTTGTAACACCGGTTGTAGATGGATGTGGCTCCTAACATGGGTCACAGGTAGATGTTTGAGGTGTGTGCATTTTGCATATTCCTGCATGGCTGAGTTCACCTGAGTTCTATTACTGCATTGACCTAGTGTTTCCCACTGATGAAATCTGCTGTAGGCAAATGCAGAATTCTTATTATGTTGCTCCAGCTGTTCCCTGAAATATCAATGGTGTTGGAACAAATTCACATTTTCAAATCAAGTGGTATAGCAAAACTGATTGTACTCTTGAAAGAAATACTGGTGTTTGCCCAGTGAGCATATAAAACATGAGTCTTATCTGTTTGCTTATTGCTTATGTGTGGGAGTGAGGAAAATAATGAAGTGGAAGATAACTTCAAAGTTTCTAGTTTGAGAAATTAAGTGGAAATGACACCTGTTAATCTGGAATAAATTGCCAGGATGGGCTGGCTCTCTGAAGAGCACTTAGCCAAATAAAGGGTGGATACTGAAGAGAAATAGGGCTCTGTTAGCAAAGAAGAAAGGCAGTCTATTGGATAGGCAAGCGATAGCATCTCCTGAGCTTATCTATGTCGAGTAAATGGAAGAGAAGTCCCAGCCTTTTGAGTTCATAAAAAGCCCAAAGACTGAAATAGGTTGTTTTACCCAAAACTCTTTTATTTTTCTGGCTGATAGTATTCTGTTCCTCCCATCCCAAGTCTTCTCTCGTTCTAAATGTTTTCAAATGTCCATGTGGAACACCCTGGCTTTAGTTATAATTCCTTACTTTTCCTCCACCATTTTAACAGCTCACTCCTGTGGCCACAGCTTGGATTTTTCTCCTCAAGAGCTTCACCATTTTAAACTCCAGTGGCCATTTTCTCTGACTGTAATTTTCACCAGTCAGCCTCTTCCATGCCTTCTAATCTTCTGTTGGACCTTTCCAAGACTTCTAATCTTTTTGTTAATCTCCACATTTTCTCCCAATCTTTTCAGCCTCCTTTTGACCTCATCTAACGCCATGTGTGCATTCCTAGGACTACTCTCACTGCACCTTTGTCTGCTGTTTCTCACCTCTTTGTTTCTCTTGCCCTGCAAACACCCTGCAACCCTGTCTTGATGACTCTAACCTTTAACACAAGGTTAGAGTATATTGTGTATTTGTAATGTAACAGATTGATTTCTATTCCTCAGTTGGGCCCCCTGGTATATATTCTATTCTATAATGAAAACAGAGGCTTATAGGCTACCTGTATTTTTGTTGTTTCACTGTACTCTTTAGGATCTCATTCCTTTTTATCTCTTAGTTTATCAGTCTTCTGTTATAATTAAAAAGAGCACATAATCAACCAGATCTAAACCAATCCTAGCGGATTCTGTGCTTAAATAAAACAAAAACTCTTACTTATAGATGTTTTCAGAAACTTTAGAAACTTGAGAACCAATGAAGCATGAGGTAATTCAGAAGAATATTTAGTAACACATTCTCTTTGGGAAGCTACCAGCTCAGTTAGTGGGCCAACTAACCATTCTGCCAGAATCTGGTTTGAAAAATAGTATGGATAGAAATATGTCCTTGAGAAAAAGGCCATTTCTAATTTAATCAATTTTATATATTAAATGCTTACAATTATCTTTAGTGCTAGAGGAGTACCTAAGGACTGTTTGTTTATTCTCAAGATGTTTCCATTTTGAATGTTTCTACCGAAGGAGACTGGACGTTAAAACATGTAAACTCATACACAATAAAGTGGGAGCAATAATGGTATTTATATGTTAATAACATGAGGCCCTACATTTAACTCTATTCCCTCTGGCCACATACCAGGTGGGAAAAAGCAGGGACTCCGCTATTAAAAATATCAAATCAGATAGTTCCAGCTGGGGTTTCCTAATCATTTAAAAGGCAAAATATGAGGTCACTTTTAATATCTTAAGTAGATAGCAATCTTAGCATTTACTTTAGATATTAAATCTGAGGTGCTTACATTTTTGTCTTTCTGACTAGATGTTACTGCTAGCAGTTTCTAGTTTTTGAGTATTTTCCTTAAAAGAAACATTGGGGTCTAACGTGGAATCAACTATTTTGCCCCACATTGTCTGTGCTAGGAATATCTAATCCATCAATATACTAATCCAAAAAGTTGACTCACTAATTGGATTTAAGTGCCACAGGACTCTCAGACACATTATTTTAATCAATTTGTTGGAAAGATCAATTTTCTCACGGCTGAATGCATATAAAAATGAAGCAACTGAATGAGTTACATAGGAAGGTTGGCACATCTAATTCCCTAGAGATTTTAAGAACAGGTTCTTAATTATATGTCTGAAATTGTGCAAACCTCAAGTCTTTAAATGAAATTTGTCTAGAAGCAGGAAGATGCAGTACTTATCCAGGCCTGTGTTTCTGGATCCCTGTCTTATGTTAACATTAATTATCTAATATTTAGTAGCTGATACTAAACGTTGAGGTAAGAAGTTATCCCCATTTTTCTTTTTTTTGAAGTTATTTTTTATTTCATATCATTTTAAAGGAATAGAGTAGTAGTTTGTGTTAGTTATGGTTGAGTCTTGTAAAGTTAAATTTTTTAAAAGCAGTCCTAGAGGCCTTTTTGTATTTACTACTATAGAGGACAACAGTGAATATAAACATAAGGCTTTAAAGTTTAAAGCTACAGTTATAGTGACTACTATAAAGGGCTACAATTAATGTGAACAGCAGTTTTTAGAGTTAAAATTTATATATTGCTATTTGTGCCTATATAACACTTCCCCCTTCCCCAAACGTAGAGATTTTTGATTCTAAAAATAAGGCATATTCAGTACATTATTTGTGTACATATGTATTTTCTTTTGTTTTTCTTCGTATTAGTCATTGCGGTTAAATGATTTATTGGTAGCTGGTGAGTCACAAGTATGTTTCTCATTCTCTAGTGAGTCACCTAGCTACATGCAAGTTTGTTTGTTTTCTTTCCTTTCTAGATCTTTCATATGAAAATAGGTATTTTACTAGTTCGTTAAAATTTCAGTTTGCTGCATTAACTATTAGATCTAGAAAATACCAAAATAATACTCATAAGAAGTCTCATCGACTTAGAAAACTTTTATTTAGCACCTGCTCTGGTCCAGGCACTCTGCTGGGCTTTGGTATACAGAGATTTATGAATAGCACATGTATCATATAAGAAACTTAATTTGGGGAGAGGAAGAAGATAGATAAGCAGCTGCATGCAGAGGCATGTTATAGGTGCTATGGTGGGAGTACATATTATCTATAGGAAGATACCCCAAAGGAAGGTGAGCATGTGGGTGCCCTTTGAGCATCCATGTGGGTAAGTGGGCGAACATAGGCTAAGACATTATACTGTTGTATATTGCAACTACTTGAACGATTACACCTACATGGTTTATACCTCTTTGTAGGAACAGGGTATTTATCTATTGGAAGAGAAACAGTTTCTATATTCAGCCCTGTCCAGTGTAACATTTGCATCGAAAACTTGGACAAAGGTAAAGATGTGCTTAAAAAATAGGTCTAAAATCTGGTGTCAAAAAATTTCCAGATAGTTTATGGCATTAATCTTTCTAGGTTAAATGTAACTTTAAATAATAACTTTGTATTGTTTTATACAAAGACTACTGAATTTATCCTGAGGCTGCCAACAACAGCAGGATATCAAGAGACATCAGTGTTACTGGGGAAGGGAGCATGATTCTTGGGCATTTGGGAAACTATTACTAAAGGGCCTGTTATTTTCAGTTTCCGTCACATAAACTATAAAGGAATCTGGCAGCTCATGAGCTTCTAAAAATGAGAGTGTATTATCTCAAAGTAAGCTGATGATACATTTTGAGATATTTAAATTTAGTGCTAATTTGTAAGTCTGTAACAGATCTAATAGAACAACCAGTACATGATCATCTTATTAGCTGTGTGATGATAGACTAATTACTTAACCTTTTAGAGTCTCATTTTTCTCATCTGTAAAATGGTGACAATACCTACCTTGTAGGCTTTTGTGAAGTTTAAGTGAGACAGTGTGTATATAAAGCACTTCACACAGGAACTGGAACATAAAAGGAAATGGCTAAGTGATTGTAGGAATATTGGTACTTTATGGATTTATATGTTGAAATCACTTTCATGTGAAAGTGTGTCAGCTTCATCAACATTAAAAAAAAGACATACAGAGAAAATGAACAAAACTACCATAGAAGGATGACACAAAATTTATGAAACATTTCGTATTTTCTGCAATTGAGAAAAAACATGGAGTATAGACCAAAC
>RJWJ010039094.1:0-14608 GCA_004363605.1 Indri indri | reverse complement strand
GTCAGGAAGGAGCCACCTGGCTCTGCCTCTGGGACTTTTCCAGTTTGCCACTTCATCCTTGTCACTGTGTGCTCATTTGGGAACCAGAAAGGAGCATAAGGGCTGACACCAAATGGATTTGCTTCATGCCCGATGCCAGCACCTGTTGCAGCTCCTTTGACCTTCCACGTCTTCTGCCCTGGCCAACTTTATGGTGATGTCATTCATCTCTGGCACCCGGCACACTGGAAGCCTGGCTCTCTGACTGCACTCAAGTCAGAATATTCTGTTCATCAGGAAATAAGGAGAACACTGAGTCAATTTTCTCAAGTTTGAGATCAGGGGGAGCTGCCTGCTCATGGTTCACCCCCCACAGCAGCTTCAAGACCCAAAGGGCCACAGCCAGTGGGCAGTGGCCACTGCTCTTCCACTCGCTTCACTCTAGACCCCACTTCATACCACGTGCAGCCACGGTCAGGTGACCCTTGACCCCCCAAAGGGAAATGTAGGAAATATATACAGGTCACACAAGGCTACAATTTTAATCCACAGGAGCTCCCAGACTGATGGGGATAAGGGTCCTATGAAGCTGTGAGCTCCAGCAAACAAACTGGCTTAAGCAGATTGTTGCTACGTCCACCGACCACAACTATACACACTGTCACATCTTCAGCAAGTGAGCTCTAGAGCTCTCAGAGTTTAACCCATAGAAGGGAAAGCAAGCAGACACCACTCAGTACCCCCATGCACAGTGGGTCAGCCTGAAGGTCCAGGGAGCAGAGCTTTCTAAATTTACAGAATTCGGCACCACACAGGTGTCTTATTCAAACCATTCTACCTACAGGTGAGGAAGCTGGGCTCAGAGAGGTACAATGAGTTGCCCAAAGTCACACATGAATTAGGGCCCGTGACAAAATCTCCTGAATATTGGCCCATGGCTCCCTCTGCCGCACTCTGTAGATGGGTTTTTCTATGGTAAAGATGATATTTATTTGTTCGCTCGATGTCTCATTGAGCACATTTGGAATATGAGGAACTTTGGCATTTCAGTGATGAGCAAATCAGCCCCTTCCCTCATGGAATGCAAAGCTCAGGGCAGGACACACACTAAGTGAGGGGACAGATGCCTGCTGTACACAGCGGGGGCTGCTGTGGAGCCCAGGACGAGGCGCTGTAACTGGGTGCAGGGAGACCTCCTTCCATCTCCTTCCACCGGGGGTCTGTGCTGGAAGGAGGCAGCCGGGTGAGGATCGGGGTGGAGGGCACCTGGCAGGTGAGTGTGGAAACCACCGTGCAGGTGGGGCAGGGGCCTTTGAGCAACTAAAGGGCTCACTGTGGCGGGACTGGGCAGAGGAGAGAGCGATGTATGGGGAGCCTGCAGGGGCCCACAGGGCGGAGGCTACTGGGGGCTTTTAGAACAGGTGAGGAAGTTTGGATTAAATAGAAAATGTCACAGGATGCTACTGATGGGTTGTAAGCAGAAATAATGTTATCTAAAATATGTTCTTAAAGATCATGTGTGTATGAGACTGTGTGTGCATGTGTGTGAACATGCGTGAGTGTGTGTGGTCTGTGTGTGTGTGTGCATGTGTGGTGGTGTGTATGTGCAGTCATGTGTGCGAGTGTGCATGTGTGAGTGTGCGTGCACGTGTGAGTACGTGTGGATGTGGACTGCAGGGAAGCAGGACTGTGAGCGGGTACATGGCAGGCAGGCTAACTGATGCTGGCTGTGGTCACATCTGGGTGAGAGGTGGCTGTGGCTTAGTGTCACCCGGTGGCCCTAAAGAGGAAGAGATAAGGAGAGATTCAAGTAGGTTTTGAAAGTGAAATGGACGAGGCTTGGAGCTGTGTTTAAACTGAGTGAGGAGACAAAGGGAGGTGGGAATGGTGAGTCCTACATTTACGCACTCAAGCTACTGGTTGGATAGTGGTGCCACTTACTGAGATAACAAAACTTAAAGAGAGCAGGCAGGTGAGAGGAGGCACTGGGACACCTTCACTAGGGATGCCAGTGGGCCCTTCAGGTGGAGCTGTCAGGGGTGGAGGCATCTACTGCTCAGAGGAGAGGCCTGGGCTGGAGGGTCAGCTCTCGGCATTGTGGGCATGTGGATAGTCTAGATGCTGCCCCAAGGGGTGGAGAGTCTCCCTGTGTGATGTGCTGTCCTTCCAGAATATTCTGCAGAGGCCAAGCTTCTCCTTAGACAGCCTGGTGACCCTCTGACCCCCAAACACAGTCATGCATTGTTCACACATGGCTTCTATTTCAGCTCCGGAGAACTCACATGGTGAGACTGCTGTTTCAAACCTCTGAACTGCAGCAGGTCAAGGAAAGGAAACCAATTTCTCCCCAACTTTACCGAAGTATAATTGACACATGCAATTATATATATTTAAGGTGTACCTGAGATGTTTTGATATGCACATCCATTGTGAAATGATTACCACAATCAAATTATTTAACATATCCATCACCTCACATAGTTACCTGTGTGTGTGTGTTCATGTGCAGTGAGAATACTTAAGATCTATTCTATTAACGAATTTCCAGTAGACATTATTAACTACAGTCATCGTGCTATACACTAGGTCTCCAGAACTTACTCATCTGAAAACTGTGAGTTTCTACCCTTTGACCAACACCTCCTCATTTCCTCCACCCCCACCCCTGGTAATGTTCATTCTACTCTGTTTCAATGAGTTCAACTTTTCTAGATTCCACATATAAGTGAGATCATTGTGGGATTTGTCTTTCTGTGTCTGGTTTATTTCATTTAGCATAATGTCCTCCAGGTTCATCCATGTTGCAAATAGCAGGATTTCCTTCTTTTTAAAGGCTGAATGATATTCCTCTGTGTGTGCATCCAATTTTCTTTATTTATTCATCCATCAACCTGTGAAATGGGAGAAAATATTTGCAAACCATATATCTGATAAGGTATTCAATGTCTAAAATATATAATGAACTCACACAACTCAATAGCAAAACAAATAATAACCTGATTCAAAAATGGGCAAAGGACCTGAGTAGATATTTTTCCAAAAAAGACATACAACTGCACAAAAGATGTATGACAAGGTATTCAACATCACTAATGACGGGGAAATGCAAATCAAAACTGCAATAATATACCACCTCACATAGCAAGATGTGGAGAAAGGGGAGCTCACCCACTGTTGGTGGGAACATAATTAGCAACATGGTGGAAAATATTATGGAGGTTCCTCCCTAAGTTACAAATGGAACTTCTACATGATCCAGCAGTCTCACTCCCACTATATCTTCAAAGAGAATTAAATCGGTGTGTTGAAGAGATGTTTGCACTCTCACGTTCTTTGCAGCATTATTCACACTTGCCAAGCTGTTTCCGTATCTCAGTATCTGTCAACAGAAACTATTTGTTTCTAAAGCTTATGGGCCACACCTGGCCACAGCATTGTTTTATTTTTAAAAGATCACCTTCTAGGGCAATTTAAGCTTGGATGTATTCACATCTGCATATAGTGTTCCATTGCGGATCATGTGAAAAATTCATATTTGTTATACGAAATGGCTGATTGAACAATTGCGAATTGAAGCAAGTCTGATTCCTTGTTTATAAAAATGTTTTTATACCATTGGTTCTACATAGCAGTGGGGGAAATAAGATCATTGTTATTTAAGGATAGAGCTAGGTTTGGCATTTGCCTTGAGCTTTCTGTCTTAAAAGCAACTTTGTCCCACTGTGTGGCTACTGCATGTACAGTCATTTAGGGGAACTATCACAAGTCTCTCTTCCCAGTTTTGCCCAGAACATTCCTGGTAATAGGCAGCCTCGGTGCCTCCTTCCTCTTCTGCTTTCTTCCCTTATAGAGCCCAAATGTTCTTTCTTTATCTTTGCTCAGAACCAACTAGCAAGGTTGCACCCCAGCTGTTCCCCTACCTAGCACAGCACCCATCTTTCACGTGCAGCTTTATATATAACAAAAAACGATTCCTGATTCTACAACCAAACCATACACTGCACGTTCAAAGTTTTGCCTCCTAAAATGTGGATATTCACTGTAGTGACTGCTTCCTCTTCTGCAGCCCTCGTTACGGCCTCACGTGGCTGCATCACTGTCTAAATGGGAGGATCTGCATCTCCAGCTCCACTACTTTAGATCCTGCAGAGGTAGAAAGAAGCAGCTAGTAAAATACAAAATCCATTAAAATATTAATCCGGCTCAACAAGCAGAACCCATGAGCATCCAGCTCTGAGGGAAAAACGCAGCTTCCGCATCACATAACAGAAACACTGCGCTGGCCTGGAGTGCTCAGCAACATTGTTACAAAGTAGACTAAACAGGTACCTAGGTAACTACCGGGCCTGCAAAAAATGCCCAGCACTTTCTTGGGGGGCCTAGTACTTTCTTGCCCTGAAATGGCCAGCTCACACGGGCCCTGATTACTTTAGAGCTGCTTTGGTTGTCCTCAGTGTCCTTCAGCTCACTGGAATACCAAAATCCCCACCAGTGGGAAATTGTAACATCATTAACCTAACATGGGTTGCGGAACAGGGTAAGGGATGGTGCTGCCCCTGCATGATAAGTTTCACTGTGAACAAGCAAAGACACAATGTAATAATTGCACCGCTCACTGGGAAGGGGTTTAAGGCAATGCTGCAGGGTGGGCAGATGTGGATTTTGCAGCGAGAAGTTCCTGTGGCAGAAATTCCTCTGTGGCCCGGAGCAAGCCCCCCAGTAAGGCACCTCTAATAAACTCATCTGACTTATCAAGCTGGTCTTGCTTGAGTCATTCTTTGGTCTCTCGGTTCCCTCCAGTGTGGTGGTTTTTCTGTATTGTCCCGGGATTTTCGTGAAACAAGCTCAGCAGAGAACCCACCAGGCATGACTGATCCAATCCTGTAGCTGAAGGGACGCTGTGTCTCTTCCACTGTCCTCTCGGGAATTGTCATTGTCATGCAGTTTCTTCCTTCGAGCTCAGGAGACTCTGAGAGATGCAGTTGGAAAATAAAATAAAATAGGAAAATGTAAGCCCTCCTGGCTCCCTCACACAGAGCCAAGTCTGCGTGGTGGGGTAAGTCACCTCACCGCACTGCGTCCTGATTTCCTCATCGGTAGCGACCTGGAGAGTTTTGTAAAAAGCAACAGGGCTCTGACTCACCACCGGAAGCCCTGATTTCGCAAGCCTGGAGTGGGTCTGAGCAGCTGTGTGTCTCAAAGTCCCACAACTGTGATGCTGCCCAGATTAATAAGCATCAGTCTAGTTCAGTGCTGCTTCTCTCTTTTTTTAAAATAGCTCACAAAATAGTAGCCATAGTTCAGTGCTTCTTCGATGCAACATGTGGATTCTAATTCAATATTTCTGATATAGAGCCTAAGATTCTCCATGTTCTAACAAGCTCCAAGAGGGGCCAGTGCTGCTGGTGCATGGACCACACTTTGAGCTTCAAGGTTCTAGATCTGTGGTTCTCAACCTTGGCTAGCCAGTCTCCCGCTTCCCCACCAGAAGATCTTATGGAACTGTTAGCCAAGAATCCGCACCCTGCAGCATGTGACCCAGATATTCCTTCCATGAAATTTGATCCTGGGGCTCAGTGACTCAAAGCCTGCAGAAGGTCAGAGTTCATCGGTCCAGTTACAAGGGTACTGATGCCGTTGTTACTAGTTCCTGAGACTCAGTTCCCCAAAGACACCACAGTTTATGACCCTCGTTTCCAATTTTCCTTTTGTAAGATGCTCCGTATTATGCAAAATAAATTATTTTTTTAGAAAAATTATCTTTTTGTCACTGATAACTAAAGAAACGTAACTGATATTTCTGCACATAATGTGTAACATCCTCTGATTATGTTTGGCCTTCATGTTAGTATTGTTTTCCTCGTGGTGATAAGGTGACAGCAGCCACCCTCCCCGCCCCACACTTCTGCTCCAACCTGAAAGGCCAAGGCTTGGAGACGTGCTCCTCACCCCACCACCTTACGTTTGAGTTTGACCCTGCAGAAGGAAGCACTCTAAGGCAGGATGTTGATAAAATGGTTACATAGAAGGAAACAGAACTCCAGCCCAAGCTGGTGTTCACTCCTTGGAAGGACCCATCAAGGTCAAATTGCAAGGCAAGCAGTGTGTGATCAGGACCTTCCCTTGTCTTCTCCAAGTTCCTTGCTCACATCCCACCTCCAGTCTCCTCAGCACTTGCCCTGTGGGAACGTACAGACCAAGTGCATCCCAAAACCCTCCACCAAAGAACAATTGATCTGTCTCAATCTTCAGCCCTCCTGTCTGCTTTCTAATACAACAAATAGACAACCCAAGTGAGTAGCCCAAGGTTGATGCCAGTAGCCACTGATAGGTCAATAACTCACATCTCTGAGGCTGCATGTTCTAACCCAGAGATGGAATCCTGACAGTGGAACACAGGTGTGTGTCCCAGTACCAGTCAGCATCTAGGGGAAACTCAGACTCATTCCCCCCCGCCCCGCCCCTTGCTCCACTGCTGCCCCTGTACACACACTTTCCTACTCCGCAGGGATGAGTCCATGTGGTAGATGATAACATCTCCATCCCCACACGCTCTTCTTACGCTGTAACCTTAACACTTCTGCTGCTGGATGATGGTGTCTCTGTCCCCTCCTCAGAGTCTGGCTGGGTCTTTTTGACAGCCTTGACCAACAAGAATGCAGGGAAAAGGACATGATTTGACTTCTGAGCCTAGCACATAAAAGGTGAAACAGCTTCAGCCTGCTTCCCTTGGGATGTCCACTCTTGGAACCCTGCCGCCATGATGTGAAGCAGCCCCCAGTCATGTGGAGAAGCTGCATCCAGGCATTCTGGCCGCAGCCCCGCTGGTCCCAGCCAACAACCAGCATCCACTGCCCTGTGAGGGAGTGAGTCTTCAGGGGGTTTCAGACCCAGCTGCCAAGTTGCCTGCGGCCTTCCCGTCTTCCAGCTGAGGACGCAGACACTGTGGAGCAGAGATAAGCCACCCTACAGTGCTGTTCTTTGATCCCTGGATCACGGAGTCCAAAAGCATAGTAAAGCAGTTGGCATTTTACATCAGCAAGTTTGGGGTGGTTTGTTAGGCAACAAATGTAACTGGACAGTCAGAATCAAGGAGAAGAAATTCTGGGCTCTCGTCATACTGTCCATGGTTGGTTTTCAGACAGCACATGAGGGTGTGGCCCCTTTTCTCTCTTATCTGTCAATGTGACTGCAGTGGGGAGGGCCCAGGGGCCAGGCAGTTTTGCTCTTTTGATGTTCTCTCTGCCACTGATACACAACCATGCGTGGCTGGTTTTATGCTGGGAGCATTGCAGACAAACATGGGCCCTTGTGCTGTGACTCCATTTCCTCCTGCTGTGGTGGGAACACTCCAGTCTGCCGGTGGTGGTAAACTCTGAGGTCTGGTTGCGAATGCAGGAAAAAGAATGTACTGGCCAGCATTGGGTTCTAAGCTCTGAGCTGCCCTGTGCATATTCTCATAAATTCTCATAAGAATTTTCCATTTAGTCCAAACTAGTTTAATGAGATTCCATTTTGAGGCTGGAAACCAAAGCCCCAATTGATAAAAAAAATGTTACTTTCCTTTCCTTTGCCAGTTTAACCTATGCATGTATTTTCATTAGAGAGCTCACATGGAGGGGAGAAAGGTGAGTGAAACAAGAGAGCTGTGTATGATGCGTCTGATGGCCAAAATGTCATCGCAGCATCTCAGGAGAGCTCCTTGCCAGCGTCAGTGGAGGACATGTTCTTGAAGGAGGGATTCCCAATGTTTCTTTGATCATGCACCAGAGTTCCATATGGGGACTTCCTATAGGCAAACTTGGCCCTGTGCTATAAAGACCCGATTCTTTTCCCCTGGTGAAGAAAGCAGACTGAATCAGTTACCCCATCGGAAGCCACTAGGTGACTTGATAATTAAGTTAAACAGAGCTTCAAGGTGTATCTTTCAGGCACGTATCTCAGATTTGTAAGATCATTTAAACAAGATTCAGACAGTCTCCCTGCATCTCACATTGGTTGTGTATCACATCCAGAGAGCAATAATTCTTCCCTAATAAAACTGCCCACATGCTGGCAAGGACAGTAACGTCATGAAGACAAGAGGCAGCTGCAAAATAAAGAGGCGATAATCAGGAGACAGACGCAGGTGGGGCAGGGACAAGATGAGGACGCAGCTCATTCCTGGGGGCCGGGGACCTGACAGCCACAGTGTGCAAGGCCAGGGGTCGGTCAGGCCACGCACCTGACAGGGGCTGCACTGGGGGCAGCTGCCAGTAACCGGCAGGGCTGCGCTAGGGTTTCTCAAAGCTGGTCTCATGGAGTAAAAGTTTTATTAAAAGTTGCAATGGAAGGAAGATTCTGCAGTCAGATGAGTTTTGGGAAGAGGAAGACATTCAGCTAGTTTAACATGCAGATTTCTAAACTGATTTGACCACAGAGATATCATTACCAGGGAAACCTGAAGAAATGCTGATAAGTTTAAAGTGTTATAAATGATTTTCTCTGCATGGTGGGATTACAGGTGATTTGCATTTTCTCCCTTTTGCTTATCTGTGTATCACATGTGTTGTATAATGACTATATACTGCCTTTGTGGTGGGGAAAGTATTTTAATACAATGAAAACCCCTTCCTACGTCAGGCCAGGCATATTCTGAAGTCAGGGAACAGTTAGAAGGTGGGACTGCAGTGGCTCCACCTGGGGAGGGGACGGAGGCCCAGGCTGCAACCAGACAGCGCCTTCCCTTCCAGGGAGGATGGCGCTGAGATGGGCGTGCTGCCCCGTGTAGGAACTGCCTGGCTGCTCTTCCCCCACCCCCCACCTTGTATATTCCAATTTTTTTTTCAGGACAAGAGGGTCTGAGCAGGGGCAGCCTAGGAAGAGCCCAGAATGGCTGTTTCCAACATCTGTTTTAGCCAAGATGCTTTTCCTGAGCTCAGGAGCCAAGCTTCTGAGCCCCACTCCTGCAGCAATAGTGCACTGCAAATTTTTAAGCCATTGCTAAGGGCAACTAATCCCAAACCGAATTTAGATAAACAAAAAGGAATAGACACCTTTTCTTTTCAGACTTACCAACATTTGTTTCTCCTCCCCAGTTTTGAAAAACATAACTAATAACAAAACACTTGGGATCTTGCAGCAAAGATAGTTTATGGGAACATTTATTATGCAAACAACTAAATTGATTACATATATTTGCATCCTATTAAGTGTTGAGAAATAAAGCAGCTTTAGTAGAATTGGATTTATTTCTACCACAATGATCTTGGGCTGGGAGGAAGGGTTAGGACAAGATTAACTTGAATCAGGGTTTTAAATCCTGCTTAGGAATTATAAGCTTTTACAAAATGAAAGTTTTTCTTGTCATGACAACAAATTAAAAAAAAAATCATGAAAATGAAAGAAACGTTATTAGAAATCCCCCAATCTCCACCTCCAACTTCAATGCCATGTTTCTTTTTCCAACACCCTCCAAACGTTGATTATGAATTTGCATGCATTTTGTTTGGGTGCACTATGTCTTATAGACATAGTTAAAGCAGGGTTCTTGCTCAAGATCTGTAAATTTTGCTGAAGATTAAGGTCCGAAGATTTTCTGAGGTTTGAAGGACAGTCCTGCTCTGAAGTTACCATCAGATGTGATGGTGCCCACTGACCCCCTTGTAGCCTGCTGGGCAGGGCTCCTGCCTCAGTCTAACCCTACCCCGTGAGGGGCTGGGCCCAGACCCCACACCTCAGGATGCCCTGGGGCCCCTGAGCTCGCAGGTGCTCCAGGGCCAGCCGGGCTCCAGGTGATGAAGTTCCCTCTCCTGAGGATACTCTCAGGGGCCTTTCTCAGTGCATCTCCCCACCCACCCCGCTGCCCACGCCTCCTCTCAAGTTTTCCCTTCAGGGAAGGGGTTCAGGTCCACCCCCCACAGTGTTCTCTTCCCTACCTCACCCCCCCGCTTCATGCCGCTCCTCTTTCACTCTGTACCTCAGTGGCAATTTCCACCCCTTTTTACACAAAAATTCCCTGGTGGCCCTTTGGAAAGAACCCCCTTGGCACTTTCAATTTGAAATCTAACTCTATGTTCTTTGCAACAGAAAACAAAATACTTTTATCCATCATCTCACATAGGCAATTTCTTTCTTTTTTTCTTTACAGCAGCATAGTTCAAATTTTCTGGGTTTGGAGACAAAAACCCGTGTCTGAGTCGTGACTCTACTTCTTGCTGCTCCCTGGCCTTGGGCAGTCACGTCAGCCCTCTGAGCCCTGGGGTCTTCATCGGTGAATGAGAAGAACGACCACTTCAACTCAAAATCAGCCCCGCACGTTCAGCTGAGGAAAAAGCACATGTAGCTGGCAGGTGGTTTTGCCCAGAATGAATGAGAGTCCCACTGTCCTCCGTCTGGCAAGGAAGAGGCCACGGCCCTGTGCAGCTGCAGAGGGAGGTGGCGGGCCACTGCCTCGCACACTCAGCTGCAGAAGCAGGTGGGATCTGCTCAGAGCTCTGACGACAGGGGTGCTAGAGCCAGGCCCAGAGGGAGCAAGGATGTGAGTGACCAAGAACCGCTGCCCTTCACCTCCAAGGGCAGGGTGGGGCAAGGTGCGGTGGGCTTTGCTTAGGCCAAGCTGCAGGTGTCGCAATGGCTGGACCCTCGCCAGGAGCCAGAAGTGACCCCACAACACTTGATTAGCTGAGGACCTGGTTAGCTGAGCGCAGAGTTTTCAGGTGTTTGAGTCAATAAATTCCCATTGTTTTGTTTAAGCTACTTGTGGTTTGATTTCTGCTACTTTCCACCAGCAGGCTGGGTCATCCGCTTCCTCTGAACCGGCCCTGCCTCTGTCTCCGGCATGTGCCTCGCCCCAGCCCCTGCCGCCCAGACTCCTGCAAGGCTGAGGCACGGTCAGGCTGCCCATCATGTCACGCAGCCTGGTGGGCCCTCAGCAGGTCCCTGCCCTCCTAGTGCTCTCAGCATCTGAGTTTTCTCAGCCACAGGGCTGGTCGGATTATGGGGCAAGTGAGGTCTGTCTGGCTTCCCCCAGCCCCAGCCCCCTGCAGTGGGGCCCTGCCTGAGCTCCAAGAGCCACAGCGGCTCCCCAGCTCCTGGCACAGGCGATATTTCCATTTCTCTTCCTCCCCACTGCCAGGCTCCCCATCGTTTTTCTCCCTTTCCCTTCCTCTCCAGGGCCCCTCGGGGACTCAGCCTGAGCAGGCGGAAAGCGCTCAGGCAGGCCTGTCCAGGAGAGGGCAGGCAGGAAAAGACACAGGTTCTCAGAGGCCCAGCAAGCACTGGAGGGCCAGTGTGGGAGGGAGGCTGCGGCCTCCTGAGCCTGCTTCACGAGTGAGCTCACCTCCGCTGGGAGCCGGCCTCGAGGAATCAAGAAAGCCACCAACACACAGACAGGTGTTCCCCAAAGACATTTATGAACTTGTCACTGTCCTCAAGGAGCTTCAAGTCCAGGAAGAAAAAAGGAGGGGCCTGTGAAGCATGACAGTGTGAGATTAAACAGCGAGCGCGAGCGGCCCACCCAGACATGCGGGGAGACAGGTGCCAGGAGGGAGGGAGCCCGCCAGGCCTTGGAGACTGGCAGGTTGGGGAGAGGGGCTGCTGGGCACAGCTCTTACTTGCTGGGTGACCTTGGACAAGTTATTTCATCTGTCCGAGCCTTACTTTTCTCATCTGTAATATGGAAATAGCAAATATACTGGCGCCACGTCCTGGGATTGCTGTGGGGATTAGAGGGTCACGCTTCACATGCCCCTGAGACAGTGGTGTCCACTCCCTCCTCCCCTCCCGTCCCTGCACCATTGCAAGGACAGGGGAAAGCAGGGCAGTGCCGGCTGGACAATCTGATGAGTCTTCTCTGGGCACCGCCTGCCCCATGGCTGCCCACGGTGACTCTGACAGTCCTCCCAGGAAAGGCACATTCAAGGGACCTGCCAAACAGTGATCATCACTGCAAGCTTCTGTGGACTTTAGCCCTGGGACCTCCTGGGTCTTGGCAGCATTGAAGGTTGTTAATGACCGTGCCTGATAATAACTGTGTGTTCATTTTGTATCCTGCAACTTTACTAAATTCCTTTATAAGTTCTAACAGGTTTTTGATAGAGTCTATAGGGTTTTGTATTGCTAATGATTGTTAATGACTAATTTCTCAATATAGAGAAATTGTACACCCAAAAGAAATTTTTTCCAGAGAGTGATTGAGAAGGGTGAAAGGAAGGGAATCTTCGGGTGCTAACATGGCAGGTGTAAGTCCAGTAACTGCCCCCCGAATCCCTTGCATGTTTAACAACAGGCAAAACCGGCACCTCCTCTCACCTGCCTCTGACTCCTTATCCAGCTTTCTCTTCTTGGAGCTAAGTGATCCAACACCCCACTTTTCCCAGGTGTTTCTGTGCCTCATCCTTGACCTTTCCCCCAGTTCACTCGCTCTTATTTGACAAGGACCTAGGCCCCCAAAAGGATGTTCACTGGTTGCCCTGGGAGTGATGCATTGGGAAGGTGGCCACGTTCCTTGTGACTGAGCAGCTGGCTGCACCTGAGCGGAGGCCACAATAAAAGGTGTCAGTCATGTGGGAGGGGGCTTGGTTTGAAGGTGGCTGAAGGAAGGTTACCTTGGTCAACCTCCCGTAGGTGGTGACTGTCCATCACCGTGGGGAGCAGGCCAGCGTGGTCATGGCTCAGGACCAGGCCAGCTCCATTGCAAGAGAGAGAATTTGAGGCTGTCCCTCTCTTGGGGACTAGTCTCATCATAGTGATGCCCTTTCTGTTTGCAGGGACCTCTGTGTTCCAGGCAGTCTATTATGAGCTTGCACAATTGAACTCTGGTCTTCAAATTGACCCCACGAGGTAGGTATTTTTACCTTCTTTTTGCAAATGGAAAAGCTAAAGCCCTGCATGATGACATACCTGGTAAATGTTAGAGCCAGAGTTCAAGTCCAGGTGTGTCGAGGTCAAGCCTGAGGGTTCCCACCACACCCCGTGCCCCCTCTCTGTATGAGATCCTGGCTGGGGTCAGTGTCCAAGAAGCACACGGTCTTGCTGGCTCAGATCCTGCTGCCCAGCCCTGGCCTACACCTGCAACTACCTAACTAACTAGTCCTTCCTGAAGCTGCATTTGCAGCAGTGACATTGTTGGTGGCCATAACAATCATCCTGATTTTAAAAGTTTTGCGTATTCAGCCACCTTCTGAAGGGTCTCTTCGAAAGACTTCTATGGATTCTCATAGTTCTGGGCAGTTTGTTATGCAAAGGAAGCCTCAAAGAGCTCTGTGCTCTTGGCTGAAATGTGTTTTGTAAGATAAGATAATACTTTATTTTTAATAAACCAAAATAAATTGGTGTAAATGATGATAGAACTAGAAAGGCTACTCTTTACAAAAGGGACAGGTGAGATCCTTTGAAACTCTGTGCCGTGAGCAGCCTGGACTCCATGACCCTGGATGAAGGGATGCTGTTCTTTCATCTTCTGAGTGAAGCTTTTCTTTTCCAAAGAGTCTTCTGTGAGGACGGGGTGGTAGAGCCCAGGCTGGGAGCTGAGAAAGGGCACCCGGGGGGACTCACTGGCCTCCATCTCCCAGTTTGGGAAGGTCTTGCAGTCATTTGCTTGAGTTTCTGTTGACATGAACAAATCTACATTTGGTGCAAATACACTTCAAAATGTGGAGTTTGTCTTAATCACACTGAGATTTCTATAAAAGCACTTGTGATTGTGTCTAAATATATTTTTCTATGCCCCGCTCTGCAGACAGTTCCTACAACCCTTTTCCTCCCACCCCTACCCACCACCCTGGCCAGGTTCCTTACTGGACAGTAATTCTACATTTTATGCCAACCCCTCACTAATCTAAGCCTCTTCCACGTGGTGGGTGCCGACCTGCTGGCCATCCCTTCTGACGACACCCACGCTGGGGTTTGAACTGAAGTCCTCCATCCTCACAGGTCAGGAGGCAGCAGGAGGAGACGGGAGTCAGGGCCAAGGAAGCCAGACCAGCTAGCATGCTTGGGTGTGAGTAAACGGTGAAAACGCTCTGTTGGAGCTTTTAACAGTGATATCAAGATGCTAAGAATGCTCTAGCTGGTGTGTGCAAGGACTCAACCCAGAGGGGTGTTCCCAGGACGTGCGTGGGGAGCACACTCGTCATGGCCAGGAATCCTAACCCCTGCACCCCCAGCCCCCACTTTGGAAAAGATCAGTTCATGGACCGACGTGGTCCAAAGCAGCTTTGCGGTTGGGGCTGCCCTTTCCCACGCCATTGTCAAATTTACCCGGATCCCATTTGAATCCTAGATGTTTTCCAGGCACTAAGTACAGTCTCCTGGATGGAGTAGGAACAGGTTTAGGAAAAGTTCATCTTTAAACAGGTTCAGGATAGAAGTCCAGGCAGAAGACTTTCACAAAGGTGACACCAGCTACATGTGCTAAAACATTATCGGGATTCCCTACATGGAGAGTTGCTCTTTTGATGCAGCTCTGGTCTGCGAAAGGTGGATGGCCAGGGGCCTGGCGGGCAGCAGCGAGGCTCGTGCTCAGGCCTTCTCCTCCATGCACGAGGCCCCTGAGACCACCCCAAGCTCCCACCTGATCATTACACGGGGGCATTCTTTCAAATTACATGCAGGGTGATGGCAGTGGCATCGTAGCCCAGGTGCCTTC
>RJWJ010039093.1:0-14629 GCA_004363605.1 Indri indri | reverse complement strand
GAAGGGGTCCTGGTAACAGAGACGTATGCCACACCTGGTCTGAGCCTGCTCCGTGCTGGGTTCCCCACCGTGATCCCAGCTTTATCTTCCCAGCACCACCACCTACCAACGAAGGTAGGTGACGGCCAAGTTCTCACTTCTGTGAAGTGGTGAAGGCAAGGCTGACCCCCTAGCCTGAATGCTTTTCCACTTTCCTGCTTTCTGCCTGGTTCCTTGGCTTACTGAGGCTCGGTGAGCCTGCAAAATACGAGTTGGATCTCTGTTTCGTTTGAGCAGAGCCAGTTTGGTTGCTTTATTATTAATAGCAGTACCTTTTATGAGTTAACCTGTTCTGGAAAGAACTGTTTGAAGAAATAGATGAGGTAGAATTTTGTGCAATGATGCAAATGTTCTATAGCTGCCCTAGTTACAGTGGCCACTAAGCACTTGAGATATACTTGTTCAAGTACTGGAACTGAATTTTTAATATTCTTTTAATTAATTTAAATTAGCATATGAATAGCCGCATGTGACAGGTCACCTCTGGACAGCACAGGTAGAAGTTACTAACTGGGACAGTACAATAAAAAACAATCCAAATGATCATGAATTTTTACTCTCTTTTCTCAGGAATTCTCATGTTGGGAAATCTTGCATTTTTATTTTTCAGGGGGGTATTTTGGAACAGAAATTTGTGGTGGAGTCCTACAGCTAAGGACCAATTGCTTTTCTAGAATAGATTACAACTCATGTTTATTTTAGAGGGGAGAATGGTGAATATTATAGCAAGTTTAGTTTTGTCAGGTTAAATGGCTGGCCTCCGTGTGACATCCTCAACTGCTGATTGCTTTGTTAAACTACTCTGGCATTATCAGGTACATTTTTCTCTTTTCCACCGAAGGTGCCCTGAAGAAAATATAAAATATTCATTCACTGCATTTAAGGGAAGTGTCTTTTGGGAGTGGATCCTCTAGAGTCGGCACATTTATCAGTCAATATTTTATAAACTACTGTTGTTACAGGAAAGGAAAGAGGAACTTTAACTACTATATTCCAAAACTGTAAAAACTGTTTAGTATGTGTTTAGTGTGACTATCACCAGCTATTTCCTGGTGAGGGGAATTCCTCTGCTGGAAGCAGGATGATTCTGAAACTAGAATCTTAAAGACGTAACACTGACACTGTCACCCCAACGTTTTTATGTTTGATGCTAATTTTCCAGGGGTGGTCCAGGTTTTAGCACTTTTGACCAAGAAGGACTGCATCAAAGGGAAATGCTGGTTCAGAGACAAGCCTGAGGTGAAGTCTAACTCAGCGGTTCCCCAAAATGTGGTCCCTGGATTAGCACCATTAGCATCACTTGGGAGCTTAGTAGACATGCAGATTCTCAGGCCCCTTCCCAGACCTACTAAATCAGAAACTCTGGGGATGAGGCCCAGAAATCTGTTTTAGCAAAACCACCAGCTAGTTCTGAAGCATGCCAAGGTTTGAGAACCACTGGCCTGATTTTTTGACGTTTACCCCTTAGCCATTCCATTTTGTCCTCTGTCTGTGTTAGTTCCACCACAGCCACAGCTGGCTCCTTGGAGTCACACCTCTGTGTGCTGCCGTAAAGGTGAGATGAGGACAGTGAAATTTGTCCCCACTCAAGGGGGTAGAGTGAGGTTTGACTGAGAATGCCAGTAAATCCATCTTCTTCAACAGATAAATGTTTATATTTGGAACTCATTTGGAAATTCTTATGTTGACACCCTAATCCTGATGTGATGGTATTTGGAGGTAGTGTCTTTGGGAGGTGATTAGGTTACAAGGTTGGAGCTCTCATGAGTGGGATTAGTGCTCTTACAAGAAAAGGCCCAGAGAGCTAGTTAATTCTCTTTCTAACATGTGAGGACATAGCAAGAACACAGCCATCGGTAAACCAGGAAGAGGGTCCTCATCAAGAACCTGACCCTTCTGGCACCCTGATCTTGGACTTCTAACCTCCAGAACTGTGAGAAATAAATGTTTATTGCTTAAGCCGCCCAATTTATGGTTATTTTGTTCTAGCAGCCCAAACTGACTAAGACATTCCCCCTCGCCTGAGTGAGGTTCCTTTTGGAACAGACAATAAGTGAGATAGTGTAGTATGGGGGAAAGTGTTGACTTTGTACCAGAAAGACTTGGGTTCGAATCCTAACTCTTCTACTTACTATTAGCTACATAGATAAGTTTAACTGACCTCTTTTCCTTTTGTTTCTCCGTTGCCAAAATGAAGATGCAGTAAAATGTCACTATAATGCAGTAAGTGAGGCTGAACTGCCTAAAGTGCAGGGCACATTACCACAAGACCAGTGAAATGACCCAAGGCAGCCCCATGGCTAGCTGGGTTGGAGTCGGTTGTGCTACCCCAGTCTGTCCTGGTCCTGGCTGTGCTTTGGCGCCACCGAGTGGTGGTTGAGTGCTCCAGCTTAAACGTCAATGAGGACCATTCTGAATCCTGCACTTGATTGGACTTCCTAGACAGCAGCAGTGATTCCAGGAATTTCCATGTTAGTTGATGTCTGTTTCATTGGCCAGATCTGGAGTGATTCAGCCTGGAGAAAACTTCTCTCTACCTCCTTGCTTCTCAAGACCGGGTTGCTTGCTGTTTTCTGCCTGGCCTCACCCTTCCCTCCATGTCCCCCCTTCTCCCAAGAAGACATGAATTTTAGACTGTCTCCAGGAGGAAGATGGGAGCCAGTTACAAACCAAGTTATGTCCAAATGTGCGTCATCACAAGGACCTTTTACAGAATTGTCCGTGATACTTAAGTGAGATATGATGTAGGTAAAGGACCCAGTGCATAGAAAGTGCTTTAAGTAATGAAAATTCCCTACTCCATTCCCTGGCAGGAAGAGAGAAACCGGATTCTACATATAGGTGTGTGTTCCACAAGCTTCAAATTACTGCACAATGGGTGGGGCGCGGTGGCTCACGCCTGTAATCCTAGCACTCTGGGAGGCCGAGGTGGGTGGATTGTTTGAGCTCTGGAGTTCGAGACCAGCCTGAGCAAGAGCGAGACCCCGTCTCTACTAAAAATAGAAAGAAATTAATCGGACAACTAAAAATACATAGAAAAAATTAGCCGGGCATGGTGGCCCATGCCTGTAGTCCCAGCTACTTGGGAGGCTGAGGCAGAAGGATCACTTGAGCCCAGGAGTTTGAGGTTGCTGTGAGCTAGGCTGATGCCACGGCACTCTAGCCTGGGCAACAGAGTGAGACTCTGTCTCAAAAAAAAAAAAAAAAAAAAAAAATACTGCACAATGGAACAAGCATAGACTTCAGAGTCAGAGAGGCCTGGGTTCCCATCCTGCCCACTTACTCCCTCAGTGAGCCTCTCTGAGCCTTGATTTCCTCATGTTATCAAAATGAAGATGATACTGTTTAGCTCAGGAGTATCATGTTTTTATGAAGAGAAAAGGAAACCTAGAAAGTTAGGAGTGATCCTGGGGTGTGATCTTGAGTGGTTCCCAAGAACAATCAGTTCCTGCATCCTTGCACTGCTCCAAAATATTGACACATGATGTGTTTTATTTCTGCCCAACTCTTTGGCAAACCCTTCTGATGTTTGCTGAAACCTAAAGTAGGTGATGACCTTGAGTAGGAAATGACTTTGTGGATGTCTCTGTAAAGGGATGTGGCATTACAGGGACAGAAAGGGGGCTAATGCTGCAAGAACATGTGTGGCAAGGTTGGAAGGCATTTTTAAAAATATATGAAAGCTCTTAACATAGTACCCGACCATAGAAGACAATCAACAGATGTTGGTTTTTTCTCCCACTGTGACAAAATATAAACAAATAAATTTGAATGTGTTATCATTTCTAAACTCAGGTAGTCTTTCAAAACTGAAGTGGAAACTGAAGTTTGAGTCCTTCAGAGTAGACTAAGCACCACCCATTTGGGTCTCTGGAGAAGTCCTTGATTTATTTTATTTTGGAATAAAGAAAAATCAGATGTAGCCTCTAAGCCCCTCTCCTGGCCTCTGGTATCTGGACATGGGACTTCTCAGTTGCAGGGGCTGTCAGTAAGAGGATTTGTTTAGCCAGATGCACAGTTTTTGAAACAATGATCAAATACTTGGTCATTGTTAAATGTTTGCGGAAGTGTAGGAAAGTATAAAGTAGCAAACCATCCCCCCCACCACGCAGATGCTGTGTATGTCCACTCAGAAGCAGTCGCTCATGGGCAGATTTCCTTTCCAGTCTTTTTTCTTTGAATTTCTTCTTTACATGGTTGAGATACACAATTTTAAAATTTTGCTTTCTTACTTTTCACATTGTAAGGGTTTTCTTTTAAAATTAAAAGTATTTATTATAATAAACATGATTCTGGAAAAATTTAATATAAAAATATATGAAGAAAAATGAAATTTCTCTCTAGTACCATCTGTCACTACCTAATACTAGAAAGAAAATTTTAAATATTGAAGTATATAAAATAGAAAGTGAAATTTCCCTGTTATACTTCTACCAGTGCTAACCACTATTCATTTTTTCCTTTTTGCATATCACTTGTGTGTATGTATGTATAAATTACTGAAATGGAATTGCAGTATAAATACACTGCCTAGGCTGGCTCAGTGGCTCATGCCTATAATCCTATCACTTTGGGAGGCTGAGGCAGTTGCCTCTGCACTCTAACCTGGACAACAGAGTGAGACCTTGTCTCAGTTAAAAAAAAAAAAATACACTGTCTAGCTTGCTTTTTTCACTTAACCTATATACTTTGAGTATCCTTCTATAGTTTGAGCATTTTCTGATATCACTAAAACACTATTTAAATGGCATTATGAATGGCTACATAGCATTTTCATCATTTAGAAGTCTGTTTTATGTAATCATTCCTTTGAGACTGTCAATTTGGATCTAAGTAAATATTTATTCACATTTTTTATTCTTTCCCAAAACCTAAGTCCCAGATAACCCTATTGAGTCAGAGATAAGTATTTTAAAGTTTACCCTCCAGGGCCAGTTTATCATGTCATGTTACACTCTCATCGGTAGCTTATGAAAATAGGTAGTGACAGCATCAAACATTTAAAAATCTTTGTTGATTTCATAGGTGAAAAAGCTCGTTTAATTTGTTTCTTAGAATACTAGAGGGTTCAACGCCTTTAGTTGTTTAAATGATCTTCCTCTTTGATTTTTGGAATAGAGGTAATCTTTCCTCTGTTAAAATGAAAAAAAATTGGTTTTTGGCTCAGCTTCCTTGGCACTTCCTAGAGGCAGTTCCTGGGACCACAGCTGGTGTTCTCTGCGCGTGCGCGGAAGCCCCACCTGTCCCCAGGCTGTCCGGTGACGGTTCCCGGCGCCGCCTGGCTCCCTCTAGTGGCCGCAGCGGCAGCTGCAGCCCCGCCCCCTTTTCGCCCATCAGAAATGGGTTTAACCCGCGGGCAGTCCAGGAAGGGAGCTGGCTGCGAACCAAGGGCGCTGCCCCGCGGGGCTGGACTTGGACTTTATCTGCGATTAGACAGTGCGTGAATTGATTTGCTTTCTGGTTGAGCAGCTCCTCTTAGGTGGGCTGTTTGTGTCCTTGTCACCTTGGTCCTGGGGAGAGATTTGAGGGAGGTGTCAGCTCTCACCCAGGGAGGTGTCTAATGGGGGCAAAAGGTGGAAAAGAGACTCCAGTAAGTTCTCATTTTATTTTCTAAGACTTTAAGTCTTCGAGGTCCTTTTATAGAGGGGAAAGTTTAAATAAAATAATTAATTTCCATGGCTATCAAGGGGAACTTACACGTTATACGATTGTGCCAATGTGTCTCTGGGCCGTCTGCCCTATTTGCACACCAGTGTGTTTAACTCAGTCAATAATGATACATATCTAGTCCTTTCATTTTGTCTGCTGTCCAGTGTCACAGTCATTGAATATAACTCTAGTTTCTTCCTCAGTTTATTTATCAATTCTTCTATCTTGGTGAACACTGAAGATGCTTCTGGATTTTCCATAAACAGTGTTGCTGTGAACATCCGTACATGTGCCTCCTTGTGCACATTTGGGAGAATTTCTCGAGGGGCAACCTTAGCACTGTGTTGTGGGTTATGTGGATTTTCAGCTGTGTTGGGTCTTGACAGATTGTCCCCAAGTGGTCATCCCTGTCAACACTCCCACCAGCGTGAAAGGGTTCCTGTTGTCTCTCATCTTCCAAGGCATGGGATTATCAGACCTAGTAATTTTTGCCAGTCTGTGGGAGTAAGAGAGAATCTCATTGTGGTTTAAATTTGTATTATCCTGATTGTTGGCGAGATGGAGTATCTTTTTATTATAGATAACTCACATTATTATTAATAACCTATTACCCAAGGTTTAACAGGTTTTCTCCTCTATGCACTTTCTCTTCCTATCCTTTGCTCATTTTTCCTATTGGGTTGGGTTATTTATCTTGTTAATTCTTTTGTGTTATGTGTTTCAGGTACTAATACCATTTTATGTGTACTGTTGCCATCTTCTGATCCATGGCTTGCCCTTCCTTTTTTCTTCGACTCAACATTTACTGCACTCTTCTAGACCGTCGCCAAGCCCTCCTAGTGTGAAGCCGACTTGAAATTACAGTTACATCCTTAAGGAACATAGCATATACGCAGAGCAGTGAACGTTCTGTGGGGACTGACAGGAGGGTTGGGGAAACACTGAGACAACGCCAGGTCTGACAGCAGCAAACACCACTGCAAAGAAGGGTCTGCGCAGACCTGAGGAAGGGCAGGGCCTTCCAGATAAGGCGGGTGTAGAGGCATGAACGTGGGTGGTCAGCGAGAGTCTTCGCCATTCCTTCCTAGCCTCGGCCTCCGGCTCTTTGGTGCCTCCATCCTGGCGTCCCCTACCCTGCCCTGCCCGGGACCCGCTCCTCTGCCTCCCTGCTGAGGAGCAGTTTGGCTTTTCGACAGTTTTGGTTTTTTATTGTACAGAAGTTTAGATTTTTAGTGTCCCGTTGATCCATCTTTATACGATGTGCTTTTGATATCTTACCTCAGAAATCATTTTTAAACAAAAAGAAAATTTAAAAGGCCTGTGATTTCTTATGCTAGTTCTTGTTTTACACATTTCGGTTTTTCATCCATCTGGAGGTTTTTGCTATTGTAGTTTTGTAGTTAAATTTGTTTTTTTTTCTGGCCTTTCCTCTGTATTGACGCTTTCAAGGCCCTCTCTGAACTCTGACAAGTCTCCGTCGAGTTTCTTCTCCTTCCACTGGCGCCACTGTGCCCGCGCTTGGCGGCGGGAGGCGAGGCGAGGGCCGTCGGTGTTGGCCAGGTGGATTTCTTTGCGTCTGGCGCACTGTTAACGTTTGCGACGTTGGCGATTTTGCTTCCTGCTGTGGACCCTGGCCCCGAGGGGCTTGGTTTCACTCAGTGCCGAGAACTCGTTCAGTCTCTGGAACTTCCATGGAGTCTGCCGGGTGCGTTTTGAGCCAGGCACTGGAAATATCATCAGTCCGTGAGTCCAGCCTACCTCAGCGTGCAGCCCCGTTGTGTTTTTTCATAAGAGATGAAAGGGATTGTTAAAATGGGTTTTTCTTGTCAATAACTTAGCCTTGTGGAAACTAAAGTTACATCTAAGGTGTCAGGTGCTTTGAATTTCTGCCACTCCCACCCCACTTATTAATAGATTGAGAGAAAACAAAAAACATCATCCTCCAATGATGTGTGTCTCTAGTTCAGTCAAAGATATGAAAATAATCGTTCCCCAGTTTCTGGGGCTCCCCTGGGAGTCTGTCACAGGCACTCCCGAGAACACGTCCCAAATGCCCGCGAGAAACAGCGGCTTCCCAGGGGCCTGTTGCCGGCAGCCCGCCCCCCGTGTGGGTCTCTGCCGTCCTGCCCCAGATGCTTTGCTGGCTGCCTTCTCAGCAGAGAGGAGGTTCTAGAAGGTGGGCGTAGGATGATTTCCAAGTCAGCCCTTGGGTTTTCCTGCCAAACAGCACCTGCCAGGGCACCTTCCTCCTGGCCTCAGCCTGCGCATCGCCGAGGCCCACGGCATCTTTTAGTAACCGGAAAGTTACTGACGGTTGGCATTTTTTGTGTGCTTATTTCCACTTAAAAGATTTTTCCTTTCTTTTTGCTCTTCTTTCACTGCATATTGACATTTTTCTTTATACCCTGCCTTTGTGTTTTTTCTTTAGGCCGGAAGCTGAGAGGAAAAGCCTTTTACTTTGTCAACGGCAAAGTGTTCTGTGAGGAAGACTTCCTGGTGAGTCCGTCTCCCCTTGCCTGTCCTGGCCAGCGTCAGGACGGGGGGCCCTGACTTCCTTCCGCCGATGCGTGCGGTGGCCCGCGTTCCTGAGGCATATGACCAGTTGCACAGCTTTGTGCTTTGAAGGGGCTGTTGGGTCCCTCGGCCTGTCTTCTCGCCACTTGCCTGGTTCTGCCTCCTCCCCCATCTCTTAAACCTCAGGACTAGGACCTGGGCTCTTTCTTCTTCTCATCCTGCCTGCTCTCCCTGAGCATCCAACTGCTCATGGACTGAAAGCTCATCCATGTGCCAGTGACTCCCAGGTCTGAGCTCCAGCCCTGCCACACTGCTGAGGCCCACTGGACAGGTCCCCTGAGCTGTCTCTTAGCCCCTCACGTACTGCTTGTCTGAAGCAGAATGCATCCCCTTGCCTTTGGTCCTGACCTCTGAGAACTGTGTCCTTGATTTGTCCTTGACCCCCCATCCTCCCTGTCTCTCCCAGAATGCAGCCAGGCATCGGCCTTGTGCCGCCATGTCCTCCAGGGGTCTGCCTTTGTTCACCCCTTTGGCGTAGCTCAGCTGGCCCAGCCTAACAGCTTCCCACACACCTAAGCCAGGAGGCCTTTTATGGTGTAAACCTGGCTGCTCAGTCCTGGCATCTGCGGGGTACAAAGTACCTTGGAAGCGACCTGAGGTCTGGACCCCGACTGCCCTCCAGCCTCCGGCACAGTCTCACACCTTGTGCCTTCACTTATGCCGTTCCCCCTGCTTGCAATCAAGTCTTGATCCCTTTCTTTGCCCAGATCACTCTGACAGCCTTCCTGTCCCTCCTGCTCCCATAGTGGAGTACCCCCCTCTCTGCTGCCACCACGCCTGGGCTCGCCCTGACAGGGCCATTAGCTCAGAGCATCGTGTCTGTGGACAGTCATTGACTGTGAGCTCTGGGGGGAAAGAACATGCTTCTGCACCTTCACAAGCACAGAGTGGGCGCCAGGTAAACGGTGGTTGAACTGACCGTGTCCTCTCAGGGCTCAGGAATCCGAGACACAGAGATGGGTCTGGGGCCAGCTTCTGTGTGGACACATGGAGCCCTCTTCTCTCCTCTTTCCCTTGGAGAAAGCTCAATTTGTTTTTCACTGAAAGAGCTGATTCATTTTGACTCTTGTTGGCTAGTAATAGACAAGCAAACCCAAGCTGGCTGAAGCAGAAAGGGAAGGCAATGCCTCAAGAGTCACTTTCTGTCCAGGATTTGGCCCTGCTGTTGTCAGCGTTAACTTCAGCCTCAGGTGCTGTGTGATGTCCCGATGTTGGCAGCACTCCAGAGCTTACATTCCTTGTTTTCAAGTCCGATGGGCAAGAGTGCCAGTCCCTCCTTCAGAAGCCTCCACAGATGTCTTCTGGAGTTTCATTGGCTCTTACTGGGCCATGCTCCCACCCCTGGACAAAATCGTTGGTGCTGTAGGAATGCAAGGCTCTGGCTGGCCAGGTTGAGTCAGTGTCCTGCCCTGGACCCCGGCACGGAGTCAGCCCCCAGGAATCATGGGAACCACAAGGTGTGGGTGTGTGGGCCGGATCCCAAATGAAAATGAGCTGTTACCCCAGAATGGTGCTGGGCCCAGAAATCACACCTTATGGTATAGAGTTGCAGAAAAGTTCCCTGTTCTTTTTTTCCACCTTCCTTTTGTTATTTCCCCTCATCGAGTTGTGTGTGTAATACCTAATCTTCTAGTAGCTTATAGTGTATAGTATCTAGTATATTTTCTGAAGAGAGTTCCTCATTTCTTTCAAGACTCTAGGGGTGTATGTATGTGTTTAAGGTAAAGTAGATATTAAGTTTCTTTGATGATAACTGTAAAAGGCATTAGCTTTTTAACCAGAAGCAGATTTGAATTTGAATTTTTTTTTTTTTTTTTTTTTTGAGACAGAGTCTTGCTCTGTTGTCTGGGCTAGAGTGCCGTGGCGTCAGGCTAGCTCACAGCAACCTCAAACTCCGGGCCTCAAGCAATCCTTCTGCGTCAGCCTCCCGAGTAGCTTGGACTACAGGCATGCTCCACCATGCCCGGCTAATTTTTTCTATATATTTTTAGTTGTCCAGCTAATTTCTTTCTATTTTTAGTAGAGACGGGGTCTTGCTCTTGCTCAGGCTGGTCTTGAACTCCTGACCTTGAGTGATCCTCCCACCTCAGCCTCCCAGAGTGCTAGGATTACAGGCATGAGCCACCACACCCGACCTTGAATTTGAATTTGAACCCTGTCTTTAGCCCTTATTGGCTGTGTTAACTTGAAAAGGTCACTTAACCTCTCTGAGCTTCCCTTTGTTTCCATTTGAGAAATTGGGATAATATAGCATATACCTTGCAGAACTGTTTTAAAGATGAGAGCAGGGGTCTTAACTTGAGTGTGCATCAGAATCCCCTGAAGGGCATGTGAAAACATGCATTACCAGGCCCCACTGTTTGAGTTTCCAATTCAGCAGGTTTGGAGTGGGGCCTAGGAATTTGGATTTCTTACAAGTTTCTAGGTGTTGCTAGGGAACTCCTCTTTGAGAACCACTGAGATAAGATTAAAGCTTCTCTATAGTCTCTTACCTAGAGGCTGGCACATAGTGGGTGCCTGACACCTCATTGTGAGAGTGGGTGGTGGTAGTATGTGTAACGGTTTCTATTCCATGACTCAGCACACAGCAGTGTTATACTTGGGGAAATGACAGATTCCTGCACAAAGTGACACATCTTTCTGAGAAATTTCTGGTGGGGAAGTGGCTGATTCATCTGCCCAGCCTGGGTTTAACTTCTGTTTCTCTTTCCTTTGCAGTACTCTGGTTTCCAGCAGTCTGCTGACAGGTGTTTTCTTTGTGGACATCTGATTATGGACATGGTGAGTAGGGTCAGCCAAACATGACAATAGCACCTTGGGAGAAGGAGAAAAAAGAAAATAATAATTGAGAATAGTGTTTCCTATTTCAATTTGTGGTTACAGCTGGTTTTATGAAAAGAAGTCCCTATGCAGTGCAGCTTGCTTGCTCTAACTACACCCACATTGTTGACTTTTATTGGTATTAGCATCTTTAACCGTCCAGACTATATGAGATCTTGTTTCTGATAATGCTGTCTCCTCCTCTGGGCTATTTGGATCACACTGGCCTCCCTCTGATTTCTCTGTGTTCTTTGTGGCATCCCAGGTGAGATACCAAGTGCAACCTGTGTTTACTGCAGAAATCTCAACTACCTTGGAGTCAGATGTAGAATGTCAGATGAACACAGTTGTTTCCCCTTGCTCTCCACATTCTGCCCAGCTCAAGCCATTCCTAAGATGAGTTTTTGTCATTTAGTTCTGAGACAGCAGAACAAGGACCAAGTTTGATATGTTCCATTCCTTGCTAAGCCACTGGCTCTCAGAGGTTACCTTGGGCCTCAGCGTGTATAATTTTTTAAGAGACAGGGTCTTGCTGTGTTGTCCAGGCTGGTCTCAAGCTCCTGAGCTCAAGTGATCCTTTTAGCTCAGCCTTTTGAGTAGCTTGGTAGCCCCGGCATCTTTATTTCTTTTCAGTGGGGACAATTTTTCCCTATAGGGTTAGGTTGTGAGGATGAATGCAGAGATCAAATTGTTCCCCATTGGAAACAAGCCTAAGAATTTCTTTAATATACTGGTCAGAGGAAATGATTATATAATGTACTTTTAGTTGGAAAGAGTGAAATCCCTCTCTAAGCTGACTCATTAATTCCATTCTAGAGAAGAGAATTACTAATCATTGCTATTTTTTCTTTTATCTCTTTATTGAGAAATAACTCATAAAGTAAAACATATAAATCTTAAGTATATAGCTGAATGGACTTTTACACGTGCATATACCCCTGTAACCACCACCCAGATCAAGATGTAGAACATTTCTCGAGCCCCAGAAAGTTCCTTCTTGCCTCCTCCCAGTCAACACCCCCCACCCCCCACCAGGACAACCACTGTTCCAACTTCTATTGCCACATATTTCTTTTGCTGGTCTGGAATTTCATATAAATGGAATCATGTAGTGTAGACTCTTTTGGGTCTGTCTTTTCTCACTTATATATATGTTTTTGGGGTTTATCCATGTTGTTGCTTATATTGGTAGTTCATTTATTTTGCTAAGTAGACTTCCATTGCATGGATATAGAACAGTTTATTTCTCCATTCTCCTGTTGATGGGGATTTGGGTGGTTTCCAGCTTTTGGCTATTTATGCGTGACTCTGCTGTGAACACTCGTGCATGTCTTTGGACATAAACACTCATTTCTGCTGGTTATGTGTGAACATTTGTAAAACACAGTGACCCAGAGCCCTCCCTATTCATGAAGAGGACCTGCTGTCATCCTGCTTTGACAGCAATAGCAGAGCTTAGTCCTGTGAGAGCTGAGTTCTCATTAGTAGCTATGGCCTCACTGGGGAACATAGCCCTCCACCCATTCCCTCAGGGGGAGGTAGGCCGAAGCTACGCACCCTTACCCCTACCTTCCCCAAGTGCCTGCCAGACTCTGTTGGGCTCCATTTCTTTGGCAGAATTTGTCCTTGTTTTTAGTGTCCTTCTGACAAGCCCACTGCATATGAGGTCAACATGGTCCAAATTTATGAGTACGATTATACCCTATTCTTAGTTCTGGTTGTCCTAGGACTTCTTTGGGCCTCAGGGTATGCCATTTATCTATTGTTGCATGACAAACCACCTCAAAACTCAGTGGTTTAAAACAACAGGATTATTTATTTATCATCATAGGGTGGGTCAGGAATTAGGTCAGGGATCGGCAGGGTGGTTCTTCTGCTCTGTGTGGCATTGCCTGGGGCACTTACGCCGTTTTGTTCAGCTAGTGGCATAGCTGAACTGGCACATCCAAGATAATCTCTCACCCTCCAGGCCTCTCTCTCTGTGGCTTCTAGTCATTTGGTAATCTAATTCAGACTTCCTTACAGCAAGAGAGAGGAAGCAGAAGCTGCCAGTCTTGTTAAGCCTTTTTAAGTCTTTGACTCAGAAATCTCAGAACATCACTCCTTCCTCATTCTGACTCAAAGGAAGTCACAAGGCCAGTCCTGATGCAAGGGGAGGGGAAACATTCTCTGTCTCTTCAACGTGAGGATCAGCTTGTGCATACGAGAAGAGAAGGAGTTGATTTTTGGAGATAATCTCTACCATATGGGATAATGTGAAGTTGAACCTGCAGTCTTGCAGGTTTTCTCTAGGATTGAAAACTTTTAGTGTATGTCTGTCTGGTAGTGGAACCCAGTTTTAAAGACAGAATCCTTAACTGCTGCCAAGAATTTTAATAATGCACAGAGAGATTCCTTCAGGTACCATTCTTGGTTCTGCAGCAGAGCTCCAACTGTCTAACTCTTTGTGTAATTGTCTGTATCTCTCTTTATTAGTAGAGAGATATATTATGGGCTTGCAGATTGGAACTGGGCATATAAAAACTATAAAAAAAAATTATTACAGCTAATGGGATTGCGGCAAAATGGCATCTTTTTTCAACCTTACCTTAGGAACATTGTGGGTTAAATTAATTTGAGAATCTCATTCTGCCAAGATACCATTAGTCTGGGGGGAAATGCATTCCAAGGTCCAAATTGCCAAATGGACTTTGGAAGCCCAGCTGGCTGTCCTTTCTATTTTGGCAGCTTACTGTGGATTGAGAGGGGCCTCAAAGGTTAGGGAAACCCGTGAGGGAATGAGGAAGTTGGAAAGCTGAGCTTTCCAAGGAAAGCTGGAATGGCACAACACCCTCCTCTTGCTTCCCTAGCTGGGGTATGTGTGGTGTGGAGTTACTGCCTGAGGCTTCCGGTGGAAGGAGATGGAACATAGCAAATCTTGCCCACGGGTCTCACAGTGTACTGGCAAGGCTTTCCTGAATTCCAGGTCCCCTTCCTTCAGCCTATTTGGAGGCTCTCTGTGTGGCCCCCACTGCCGGATGCTGAGAACTGTTCTGTACATTCTCTGCAGACAGGTGCTATGGTGCCAACTTGCTTGTGTTGATTCCGTAGTTCAGTTGTTTGTGCTAAGTTTGACAGCACAGGTAATTGCAGAAATGTATCTCCTATTGAGTCAGCAAAAATGCTTTCAACTGCAAATTATAGAAAAACCCAGACTCATTTTAGCTTAAATTAATGATTCTTAAACTTTAGCATGCATTGGAATTGCCTTATTGGAAACACCAACTGCTAGGCCTTCCTCACAGAATTTCTGATTCAGGAAGTCTGTGATGGGGTCCAAGAATGTGCATTTTTAACAAGTCCCCAGGTGATACTAATGCTGCAGGTCCAGGGACCACATTTTGAGAACCACTGACTTAGCAGGAACAATATTGGATCTCATCTAACAAGGTTTGGAGGTAGGCAGTTAATGCGCTTACTCACCGACATCACCAAAGACATTCTTCCCATCCCTTCTCTCTCCTATCCTCTGCGTTTTTGCTCAGTCCTGGTTTCAGGATGGCTCTAG
>RJWJ010039092.1:0-14619 GCA_004363605.1 Indri indri | reverse complement strand
AGCAGAGGCTGTGCACGGAGGTGGCCTCGGGGCTGCCCGTGCCCTGGGGACTCCACACTCTCCTGCCCGGACGCCTCCTCTTCTCTCTTTCTCGGCAGCTACGCCTTCACCTTAGTTACTGTATATCTTAAAACCACTGTCTCATACTTTTAACATCATTAATTTCTATGCATTTAACCTATCTCCTTTTTTAATATTTTTAAAATTCTTTCTTTTTTTATTCCTTTCTTTTCTACTTTATCTCAAGTTTAATATCTGGGATTTAAATTCCGGCCTTCTAATTCCTCCGCTCCCGTCTCCTGTAGCTGCCAGCTTGTTAAACCTCTTACTTCAAACCTCCTGTTTCCTCGATTCCCTCTTCTAACTTCTTGTTTTGCTTCCACCTGGGGCTTTACGTCTGCTCTGTCATTCTTAAAGGAAATAAATTACGCCTTGTTATTTTTTTCTCTTTCCAAATAATCTGGATGTTTCACGGGGGAAAAACAACCCCCAACAACTGCAAGAACAAAAACGGGTACAAAACCCCCCGTGGCCGAGCACTGCGGTGGGGACGGCAGTGACAGCAGAAGGCACTCGGGATTCCGGGGGGGAAGGAACCCCCCAGCCCTGCTTCTCCTGGCAGCGGGGGTCACTCACAGCAGCCCCCTCAAGCCTCGCTTTCCCCCGCAACCCTGGAAATGCCCACCGGCCCCGACCGAGCCTCCCCCAAGCCGGGCCTCGCAGGAAGTCTTCCTAGGCCACTCGGCTGAAGCTTCCTGTCCGGCCCCGAGTTCTACCAGCTGCAACGCGGGCCTGGCGATACCAGTGCTGTTTCACCCCACTTCCTTCGCTCTTACGTTCGGAACGATGTTTGGCATCCCGGTGGGAGGCCAAGCAAGGCTGCCCCTGCACCCCCAGCCAGTGTGCTCGGCCGCACAGCCAGGAAGACACCCGGGCTGCAGGCTGGGGCATCTCAGAGCTGGCGGTCGTGGACCACAGACCGCCCTGGTGCAGCTGCAGTTTCACACCCAGCCTCGCCCCAAACGAGGGCTGCCCACACCCCGCGCCACTTCCTGTCTCTGTAGCAGCCTTCGCAGCCCTGTGCGGCCTTTGCACCGCGGAGACGGCCTCGCACGGAGCAAACTCGAGCTTTCTCGTGCTGGGTTAACTCGCAGGCAGCGGCACGGAGGGCACCGAGGTGGCTCTGGCCACTCTGCAGTAACTCACCCGCCGCGCTGCCGTGTCTAGCCCACCTCTGTCCCACTGTGCTGTCGGGGACAGATCTTTAAATAACGCCCTTCCTACCACACAGGGCAGCCGTGTTAAGGGGGCTCGCATGGGACGTTCCAGCATCAGCTGGCAGATGGACAACTCAGAAATCGGAAGCAAGCACGCCCACGAAGTTGGCAATTTCCACCATCACTCGACAAGGGGCGCACTCGGAGCGCATCTTGGCCTGGGCTCTGTTTCTGAGAGGCCAAGTCCCCACATGCGTGTGACCTCTAAGGCTGGCTTTGCTGGAGGTGTGGGGTGGGCGGCGGAGGTCACAGGTGAGGCCAGCCACCTCAGAGGGACACCGAGTGCTTCCAGCAGGTGCCCTACCTCCTGGTCCAGGTGGCGGCGGGAGAGGGAAGAAGGGCAAGGGCTGCCCCGTGCCGGGGTGTCCGGCACCTGCTGAACTCTGATCTCAGGTCCTGTGACGGAGACTCCGGCCCGTCCTGCAGGAATCGCCCCTCCTGACACACATTAGTGGGCAGCATTTGGGAAATTGCGCGGTTGTGAGGCAGGCGCCTAAATGAATCCTGAAGGAGATGGTACATTTTTTAAGCCACTTAATTGAATCTGTGGCAGTAAATCTTTTAGTCTTCCCTCAGCATTTAGAATTTCAATTTACTCCACGGATTTTTGTGCTCAACCCCCAGCGAAAACGAGCATTTGTGCCGAAAAGCTTTTAATCAACCGTTCTCAAAATGTCAGGCCCCGTTATCTCCAAAGCCCACTGAAATCTTTGTGCCTGTGGTTTAAAAATATATCCTGTGTATACTGTTTCTCCTTTTCAGTTTCTAGCATTCTTTATCATGGCTTAATCAGAGTCATTTTTGATGTTCATCCCTCTCTTAATCTTCTTAGATTTCTTTTTAAGGTGAGCTTTCCACTTCAGTCCGGCCTCACTGGTCTATTAAGATCTGCGTGGCCGCTGCTTCACGGGTGAAGACACGCTTCTGTGGGAAGCCCCATGAAGCCCTCTGCTTTAGCACACAGAAGGTTAATTGCCCATCTTTAATTAAATCAGCCTTTTTTCCTTAACGTTGTTTGTGGAACTCTGCAGTAAATTAAGCCATGAACCTGCCCTCATTTTATGCGGAGTTTGAGTTTTGAGTGTTCTTGCTCACTCTTCTCCCAAAAGCTGGTCCTGGCAAAAGCTAATTTCTCAAAAGAAATCCATAATGGTAGAAGAATACAAGATATTCCAAAAGAGAGAGAATTTTAGGGCTTTTAAAGACAAATATTTTATTTTATGGAAAGGTGATTTTTATTAATAATACTTCTGTGGCGAGACAGAAAATATTTCCAGCCAGATTACTGCCTTGGTGGGACCGCCGAGGCACGGCCTCCCTCCCTCCCGGAGGCCAGGACAGGGAGCAGCCCACTCTGGGGCTTTCGGATGCTGCTGTCATCGGAGCGGCCACCAGGGGGCAGCGTGCCCCGCCACCCGCTGCTTTGCTCACCTGCGCCCTGCGGCCCTGGCCCCTGCGTGGGGCAGGATGTTCTCCTATCGATCTCTGGCCTCTGGCCTCCCGGAGCCCAGTCGGCAGCGCAGTCTTCAGTCCTTGCTCCTTGATTTGTCAGGAGAACGAGTTATCGGCGCTGACGCTCCCCGTGATTTGTAGGTTGGAGAACTCAGCCGTACGGCTGTGACCTTTTCAATGTTCTGTTATTAGATGGGCTGGCCATCTCGACTTCCTGCCGAACAAAGTCTCTTCCACATGTGCTGAAGAGGCGGAACGGCCAGTTAATCAGGACACCGAATGCTGAAAAGGTCGAACCAGGGCCGTGGGTATTAGCATTCACCGTCTGCATCCGAGTCCCGCGGCCTGCAGGGCTCAGGACCCCAGGGGCAGGGGGTACCCGGCGAGGGGATGAGGGTTCGCCTTGCCGACACGGACTGCTCTTCCCAGCACTGCCCTCGTCGCCACAGGCAACCCGGACTCCGTACCACGCCTGCCAGACCCACACTGCCTGGGCTCCTGGCTCCTTCCCCAGCCTCATCTCCCGCCACCCTTCACTTAGCTTCCGATGGCCCAGCCATGGTGGCCTTTGTGTGCCCCCTTGAGCATGCCACGCTCCTTGCAGTCTCAGGGCCTTTGCATATGCTGGGCCTCGGCTTAGCTCTCTCCTTCCCCAGAGTCTTGCATGGCTGTCTGTCTCGAAACTCAGCTCCCACCTCAAATCTTTCCAGGACACACCAGCCACCGGCACCCCTCATGGAAACATCGCCCTGTTCGCTTTTCTCTGTAGTCTTTACCGTCTGTCATACGTGTCCGTTCACGTGTTTATTCTCTGCCTCGTGCTGTTCAAATGCAAGTACCCTGAGGGCAAGGATGCCACGCGACACAGTCCCGGCGCTCGGCACACAGTACACAGCAGGTCATCGATGTTTATGGACCGAGTGACGGTGCAGTTTATTAAAAAATAATCCCATAACTCAGACTCCTCTCTGGTCACTGAAAACCTTCTTCTGCCGCTTCTCTGTGTCCCTTTTCTTACCTTCCTCTGGGAGGACCCAGGACATACCCTTTGGTGACACAGGAAGCCGGGTGAAACCCAGCACCCGGAATTTGAACTCACTGCAGCTGTTCAAAGTAACAGCAAGGGACTGATCCAAAACAGAAGCTTCTGACATAAGCACGAGGCAGCGTTGTAATTTGTAGCAATGAAACCATTTTCAAGACCCAAACTTTGAACTTAAAAGGCCAAGAAAAAAAAAAGTCCTGCAAGTTCCCTTTGCTTAATTTTCTGGTGCAGACCATTCAATCACACATTTAAACTTGGATTTGTACTGAAATGCTGAAGCCAAACAACATCAGGATGAGACGGATCCAACTGGGCTGCTTCCCGCCGCATGGGCAGCGTGGACACCAAGGTGCCCGTACGCTTTTGCCCTCCAGCAAGTGCAGCCTCCACTCGGCCAGGCATCTCGATGCCAGAGGCCTGAGGTGTGCGTCTATATCCCCACAAAGTGGAACGAGACCGGCTTTTAGCGTCACAAAAACGCGTGGGGTTGGATGTGTTGTCTCTGAAACAATGTGGAAGATTTTGGTCCAGAATGTCTCCCTTCAGCCCTAAGGTAAACGAGGAAACAGCCATCTGGCCTGCGTTATTCTCAGAAGTTTTCTAGGAATCCAACCAAAGCATCCCAGAAAGGCCTGTGTTTCCATTCCATTCAAATCAGACCCTAGGTTTTCAGGACGATGATGTGGGGAGACTCTGCTGCCACAGCATGTGACATTTTTTGGGGAGCATTTTTGCTCCAGGTCTCGGGCTGCAACCAGCGGAAGCATCTGGGCAGCTGCAGCTTGCCTGCACCTGGAGGGTGAAAGACACTAAGACATGCAGGGAAGCGAGTTCCCTGCCATCGTGGGGTTTTGTGCAGTGGGCCACACTGGAAATTTGGAATCAAAGATCAGGAAAGTAGAAAAGGAAATTAAAGCTAACGGTTTTAAAGAGCCTGTTCACTAGGATCCTTGAGAGAGAACAAACCAAACGCAATTCCACAGGTGCCATGGGATGTACCTGAACAGAAACCTAATACAGCTTTATATTTTATAAAGCTTTGGGGGACTTTGTCCTCCACGCTCTCCTGCCAAGAAAACCAAACCCAAGGGCGGGATCACGATCCCGGGGTCTGAGGCTGCGACAGAGCCGGGAGACCATCCTGTCCAGTCCCTGCATTGCGCAGATGAACCTCGGCCCAGGAGAGCTCTGGCCTCGGCCCCTGGCTCCTGGGGGTGATCCCTACGCCCCTGCACTGTGCCACCTAATAAGAGCATCTTTGTTGATGGGGGGCTTTGGGCAGGACACACAGCCAATGCTAATGATGTGATTTATGGTGGGGGGCCCCGGACCACGTAGTATTAACTCAGCCTCTTCTAAGGCCGGAGACTAAGGTCAGCCTTGCAGCAGTCAGCCGTGTCTGCAGGACTGAGCCCCAGTGAAACCCTCGGATGCCAAGGCTCAGGCGAGCTCGCCTGGTTGGCTGTGCGCCATGTGCATTATCACACGTCACTGCTGGAGAGGCAAGTGCCGTCTGCAGCTGTGCCCTCAGCCCTGCTGTCGGATGTGCTGGGACCCTTGAAGCCACAGTCTACTAGGTCCTCTCCTTGTCCCCCGACTGTGGATGTGGTGGCTGTCCTCTGGCCCATTCTAATTACTTCATTTCACCATGTGACGACCAGGTGGCAGGCCGGGGCTTTCCCCCCTGCCAACTGGCTGTTTCTGCAAGAGGGGATTTGTCCGGCAGTCGGCACTTTGGGGATTCGGTTCTTCTCATGGTGGGAAAAGCCCATCTTGAGCCAAGCATAGGGGACCCTCGTGACAGCTGGCGCAGCTGCAGGGAGCGGCTTCCAGGGTCGGCGAGGGACCTGGGAGGCACACCCACACGTAGCCTGCCGCCCGAGCCGCCCACCCCTGCCCTCTCCTTGCTAATGTTAACCTCTTTGCATCTTCCAAAGCTCAGCACCCACCTGGCACTTGAGACACGGCTAAAGAGAATCATGCCTCTTAGTGAAACAAGAAGCCAGTTATGCGAGTTGTTGCGTTTGGCGACCGGCGTCTCGCTCGTCCGCAGTGTGGCCCAGCCCTGTGTGAATGGTCTCCCTGGCCTCAGGGCTCCTGTGGTCCTCAGCAGGGTCACAGAGTGTCACAAAGCGACAAGGACTGACAAAGCGGTTGGGCCAACCCCCCCGTTGTACAGGAGAAGAAAGTGAGTCCACCAAGAAGGGGGCGGGTGGGAGACCAGGTTTGCACAGTCGCGACCCGGTGAGGTTGGAGCACCAAGTCCTAGCATCCAGCCTGACACAGTGCCCCTGTGCCCAGGCCCTGCCTTCTCGTTAACAAAATGCTCAGCTGGGGCGGGCCCCACCCTGGCAGTGGGCGCCTCTCACGTGGTGCGATTTTAGGGACCCCAGCAGGTATACTGGGCCTGGAACGACACTATTAGGGCAACATGCTTGTGTCATGGGATTTACTGGGTGGACTCTGTCACCTGGTCACCTGGCAGGAGCAGGGCTTAGTGAACCCATTGGAACTCCCACCCAGGACAGTCTCAAAGCTGAGGCACCCCTGGTGGCAGGGGACAGAGGACAGCCGAGTCTCAGCACGGTAGACGAGCACCTACCTCGGTCCCCCAGGTGCTAGTGAGGCCCTGCTGACGTGTCCCCTTTGCTGAGGTTGGTCTTGTCCAGCAGGCTAGCTCTCCACGCTGAGCTCATCCTGCTGGGTTCCAATCCCGCCTCCGCTGGGAAGCGTCCTTGGACACCCAGCTCTCACGTCCTGTCTCCTTTGAACTGTCACCTTGTACAGTGACAGCCCCTCAGCCCTCATGCTGAGTCGTGCCCTAATTGTTCTCTGTCTGCCCTGGGGAGACTGGAGTTCTCCAGGGCAGAGGAGGGGACTGGTTGCTGCCAGGAGTTCTCAGCTTGTGGCTAAGGGAGTGACAAGCAGCACGGACGATGGCAGCCGTGGCCGGCGGGCTGGGCAGGGAGGCAGGGCCCCTGCTTGGCGTCTGACCCCTGGGCAGCCCCCCTGAAGTTTGTGCCTGGATCATCACATTTAAGGAGCTACCCCTGGGAGAGAGTTTTAATTTTGAAAAAAATTAGCCATGGCCCCACAGGAAGCCTGGTAAAGACCACCCAGAGCAAGAGAGGGCCCGTCCCAGCCCCGCAGAGAGACATGACAGGTGCGTGTCCAGGGCGGCCAGCACAGCCGGGGACCTGCATGGTCCGGCCTCCCAGGGAGGGGAGCGTGCGGCTGGGCCCGGGCCAGGGCAGCCTGGGACTGGGCAGGCCGGCCCTGGGGCACCTCGTGGACTTGGTTGTCCCGCCAGCTGGAAAGGCGGGTCGAGGGATGAGAAGGCGCTGTGGGAGGGGGAGACTGGGGCAGGCACGTGCCGAGGCAGAGAGCAAGCAAGAGGCTCGAGAAGACGTGGGGGCTTCGAGAACAGGGCGAGGGAAGGGACGCCCGAGCATTCAGGGAGACCCTGGGGCGGAGGCGATGGGCTCAGGGAGGGACGGGGAAAGAGGGGCCCGTGTTGGAGGGAGGTGGGAAGCCGGGTGGACCCAGGTGGGAGACTGTTCTCAGGGGCTGTGACCAGGGCAACCTGGGCCCCCGGCGGAGACAGGCGCTGTGCCGTCAGGCCTGGCAGCACGGGGCCTGGGCCGTGTCCCTGGGCGGTGTCGGCGAGCTGGGCCCACGGAGGGACGGGGCAGAGGCCGAGTGCCCCGAGGCATGCAGAGGAGCCCCCGTCCCAAGCCAGCGGTGCAGACCAGCCTGTGGGACCCGACGGGACGAGCCCGCCCAACCCAGACTGGACATCGCTGCAGAGACTCTGCCCACGGTTCGGGGCTGCCCAGAGCTGGCTCTGCTTCCCCAGCGCCCGCACGGCAGGCGGCATCTCCGACCTCCCATGTACTTGCTGCCAAGGACATGGTCCCATGTAGTTCTCATGAGATTTTAACTCAGGGCTCGTGTCCCTAAAACCCCCGTGACGGAAGAGCAAGCAGGAAGGAAGAGGCCTCGGGCTGGGGGAAGTGTGGGCTGCTCCTGGTGGCAGGGGGGACCTGTCTGGGAGGTGACAGCCACGGTGTCCCTCTGGCAGGGCCACCACATGTCCGCACAGCACAAGAGGAAAAAGCCTCACGTCCATCTGAAGAGCCCATAGAGTAACACGGAAGGTGGCAGCTGACTCCTGTGCGCGAATGTCAGCTGGAAGACAAGGAAATGTCATTTCCGCCTTTGCTCTCGGATTCCTCTGAAGTGCGATGAAAACGACGGTGGTGCCCATCACTGGGCATTGCGTGTTACGGGAGCATCATTCAAATAAACCAATTTGGGGCTTGAAAAGTATCGAGGTACCAGCAGTGCTACTGGAGCTGGAAGGAACCCTCATCCTCAGACCCTCCGCCCGCCCCCTCGCAGCCTCTGCTTGCACAGTCCAGGGACAGGAGGCTCACTCCCTGCCGCGTAGACAGCCACAGTCAGGAGGCTTCGCCATGTCACGGTGGAAACTGCTTCCAGAGGGGAGGAATTAAAATTCCTGACACTGACAAGCAAGGCATTTGAAATCAGCCTCTTGTCATCCACACGCAGGTCCAGCAGCCAGGGCTACGCAAATACACCTCACTAACCTGCCCGGTGAAGGCCCTTCAGCTCTGCAGACAGTTTCTTGTTTCTCCTGCTGGGGAGATAACTGTTCGTGCTAAGATGTGAGGACCAGCAGGGGGAAGATCTATGGTATGTATAAGTATGTATTTTACTGTTCCATGGGATGAAGTTTCTAGATCATGCATTATCCTGGTCCTTGCCCCCTGGAGGTCACGTATATGTCAGAGCCCCCAAACACACAATGCCAAGGACAGAACATGCAGCCCAGCTTAGCGTTCAGACGCGTGCCCGGGGGGGTGCCCCTCCCTGCAGTGGTCCCTGTTAGGACTGGGTCGTGGCCCAGGCCTGGTCCCCGCCTGCCAGGCCCTCCCGCAGCCTGTCCTGGAGTCAGCAGGAAGCCACCCTCCGGCTCCTGCACAGGGACCCTCAAAGGTGGTCAAAAGCCAGTGAGGGCAACGGCAGAGACTCCAGTTCCAAGTGACACCCAGTGGGAGGAAAGGCAGGTGTTGTCACCTTAATGCCACTGCCAGGGAAGTGCATCAGATTCTGAATAGCCTTCATTTCTACTCAACAGACTTCTCTCCAGACCTCTGGAGGGTTCTAGGATGTGCATTTCAAATGCGGCATTTTATGGTCCAAACTGGGCTCACAGCGGGGAGAGACTGAAATTCACGGCGCTGACAAGCAGAGCATTTTGCTCTAACTGTGCCTGGAGGGAGGGTGGCTCCTTGTCCTGGGTGCTGCACAGCTCGGCCAGCTCTCCGCCAGCTGCCCGGAGCAACGGCATGGCGGACCGCGGTGTACCGGTTGCCGCGGCTCCGGAAGGCTTATCATACGTTCAAACATAAAGCCCCGATGTGAGGGCGTTAGGAGGTGGGGCTTCCGGAGGGGATCAGGACACGGGAGTGGCACCTTCACGAATGGCATTGGTGCCTTTACCAGAAGAGACACGAGGGGTGATCTCTTCCTCTGCCATGTGAGAATGCAACAAAACAAAAGGTGGCCGTGTGCAGAGCAGAGAGCGAGCCCTCGCCAGGTACTGAATCTGTAGCACTTTGGTTTTGGATTCTGAGCCTCCAGAACCGTCGAAAACTTTTCACAGTTGTTCGCACCACCCGGCTATGCTGTCCTGTTAAGGAAGCACAAATGGACTATTCGAATCCCTTCCAGGAAGGGCTGGAGGTCTCGGGAAGAGCCCCCAGGGCTCTGCAGCTGTGACAGCTGAGCTGACACCCACCAGCCGCAGTCGTTAGGGGTGATGCAGGGGGTGGTCAGCGCCTTCGATCTTGGCTTTGGGGGGGTTACAGGGGCCGGGAGGGTTGTTCCATGGATAACTTCCTGGAAGCACATCCCCTGAGTGGTGATGTGAAATCCTAGTAGCAGCACCATGTGGGAGGGCCGTGCAGTGAGCTATCTGGAGGGTAAGAGACCTACTGTGTGCACACGAGGGGGAACCGGTGTAGACGACAGCACACCAATGTGAAAACGTGTCAGCTGGAACACACTGCTTCGTGGCCAAGCCGATCTACGTGGTAACAGCCCCAGCAGTGGAGACACAGGGGCAGCTCAGTGGCCGGAGTCTCACGAGGGGAATAAACATCGCCTGGTATTAATAACTCGGCAGGGGGCGCTGGCCCCACACTAAGCAGCCGTTTGGGGCAGACCCCACCACTCCTGCCCCCTCCGCTTGGGAAGCCCTGACCACAACCTAGTCTAGTCTGGGACGGGGCCACAGTGCCCACCCCCTCCCTGGGTGGGGCGCTAGGGCAGGTGACCAGCGCAGGTGCCCAGGCAGTGGATGGTCCTCAAATTCTCAGCACGAAGCATCATCTGGCTCTGCCTCTGGCATGATGCTCTCCTCTGTATTGGCTCTAGCAGAACTGGAGGTTCGGAATTACCTCCCACTCTTCAGGAAGCACAGGAAGTTCCTCGCCGTAAACTCTGCCTGTCTCCTGCAGGAATCATCTCAGCAGCATGGACGGAAGGGGCCGAGTCACCTGCCTCTACTTGACCCGAGAGGGAGTCCCTTAGGCCAGGGGACCCCGAGCCCCCCCCTGATCGAGGCTGCCCCGCACAGTGGTAACTTAGAAGGATGATTTCACAGGATCCCCGACACCCGCCCTGTGCTCACCCACCTGTCCCCACGCCCACACTCAGACTTACTCTGGGTACAAAGGGATATATTTCATAATTATAGGTAGTTGGAAGTGCAAATTTCTTCTACGCAGTCACTATGGAGACAGGTTTATTCTGGGCAACGGTCCATTCGGTGGTAGAGGTGAAGGGAGGAGGGAAGGTTCCAGGGCACACGGATTTTCCCAGAGACAAGTTCTAAGTTCCCCAACTCTTCTCTGTGGGGTTGAGCTGTGCAGACAGAATGGTCTCTTAATATTTTCCCCTCCAGACAGAGCTAGCGGCAGCGCAACTACCCTGGTTCAATACGAACCCTCCAGTCATGTTCTTGGTGGGAAATTAAACCCCAAATCCCCCAGCTATGGACTGAATGTGTCTCCCCAAAACCCCTACATTGAATGCTAAATCCCCAAGGAGATGGTATTGGAATGTGGGGCCTCTGGGAGGTAATTAGGTCATAAGGATGAAGCCCCCATGGACGGGATTAGTGCCCTTATAAGAGCAGACGTGGAAGATGGTTTCTCTCCTTCTCCACCGTGTGAGGACACAGCGAGGCGACGGCCATCTGCAGGGCAGGAAGGGGGCCCTCGCCAGACACCAGAGACGCTGCCGCCTCGACCTGGGCCTTCTCGCCTCCAGAACTGTGCGAAATAAATTTCTTTAAGCCACTCAGACTGTGATATTCTATTTTAGCAGCCAGACTGACTAAGACATCCCTCATTCAACAGTTCAGGCCTATGACAGTGTTTGGGGACATGGAGCCACATGTCTGGGAGGGAAATCTGGGAACCCCAACATTTCAGAGTTTTAACAGAACCTTGAGGGGACATCACATCATGTCAGCCATCTACAGACGCGCGGGCCGAGCTCCTGAGTGAGCTGGCACGTAACGTGCTTGGCTGTCTCAGCTGTGACCCGTCTCTCTTGAAGGCGTCCTCTGCAGACTCACTCTGCGGCGCACTCCTGAGCACCCGTCACCAGCCTGTTCCCAACAGAGTGACGGTTTGACTTACTGTTGAGTGATGAGATCAGTTTATAAACTGCAAGTACTATTTTGAGCCAAAACAAAACACACTGTGTACATGGGTTATATACACAAAAGAAAAGACTCTGAAGTTACATACCAAAATATTGTCCATGTTTCTCTCTGATGGTAAATCACTTTTATTTTTCTCTTTTGTGCTTTTTTGTATGTCCTAAATTCTCTGGAAAGAATACATAATACCTTTGCAATGGGAAAAACAAAAAAAAGAAAGCAACAGCAGTTCCTTTTGAAGACCCCCAATCACGGTTTTCCTGTCTTGACTGAAACAGCAAAGCCTCACGCCAGCTCCCCATGGTCAGGGAACGGCTGGAACACTGGCGACAGCAGGCAAGGCGGAATAAACTGGTTAGTAACAAGTGGCGCAGGAGCTTTAAAGTAGGTGCTACTTTGTGACAAAAATGTAGCTTCTTCCCTTCATGCTTCTGTTGGGTATAGTTGATCCATTAGAGGCAGCTACCAAAAGTATTACTTGTCCAGAAATCTGGCTTTCTGTCACATTGAGCTCAGTAATAGACTCTAAGGTTAATTTGTTCTTCCCACATTGACACAATTTAAAGTGAGAAGAACCCTTGTGAGCAAAGAGCAGAGACAGAAGAAAATGTTATATGTTTCTGAAAGACGCCCTGCCCTGGAGAGGAGACGGACCGCCTGTGTCAGTGGATACTCAGACCTAAGTAAGTGGAGAGAGGTAAGATGTTTACAGACGGACAGACACAGTCCTGTAAAGGTGTCGGTTCTCCCTGAACTGACCTGCAGTTTCAACATCATCCAAATCACACTCCAGCAGGGTGGGTGGACGCACACATGTGTGCACACACTGGACAAGCTGAGTCAACAATTCGTAAACTTGTACAGAGGCATCTCAATAGTTGCAGAAAATGCATTTGACAAAATGTAGTACCCATTTTTGATAAAAAAAAAATCAACAAAGTAGGACTAGAAGTGAAATTCTTCAACCTGATAAAGGGCACCTACAGAAAACCCACAGCTAATATCATACTTCATGGGGAAAGACTAAATGCTTTCACCTTAAACCAGAATAAGACAAGTATGTCCACCCTCATCATTTCTAACCAAAATTACACTAAAGGTTCTAACCAGGGCAATTAGGTAAGAAAATAAAATATAAGCCATCTGGATTAGAAAGAAAGAAGTAAAACTATCTCTACTTACAATCGCATTATCCTAAATTATCCAATAAAAAACTACTAGAACTAACAAATGGCTTTTGCAAGTTTACAGAGTATAAGGTCAACGTACAAAAATCAATTGTATTTCTACAGGTTAGCAATAAACAATCTGAAAATGAAACCATGAAAACAATTCACAATACATTCAAAAAATAAAACACGTATTGATAAATTTAACCAAAGAAGGGCAAAGCTATAAAAGCTGAAAGCCACAAAAAAAGCTGTAACTAAAGACCAAAATAAATGAAAAGATATCCCATGTTTGTGAATTAGAAGACTCAATACCATCGAGATGGCACAGGATTTTACTGTCAACATTTCCTAAACCGATCTACACATTCCATGTAATTCCCATCAGAATCCCAGCTTGTTTCTTTGAGAAACTGACAAGCAGGTCTGAAAATTCATGTGGAAATACAAAGGACTCAGAATAGCCAAAACCATCCTGCAAAAGAGTAACAAGTTGGAGGACCCACACTTCCTGATTTCAAAACTTACTACAAAGTTGCAGTAATCAAGACAGTGCGGTACCAGCATAAGGAAAGACATATAGATCGATGGAGTAAAATTGAGAGTCCAGAAATAAACCCTCAAAATTATGGTTAATTAATTTTCGATAAGAGTGCCAAGACAATTCGAAGGGAAAGAATAGGATTGAAATAAGTGATGTAGGAATAACTGAATATACTTGTATAAAATATGACCCCAACCTCATACCACAAGCAAAAATTCACTCTAAACAGACTCGAGGTAATATAAGACCTAAGTGTAAAAGTTAAACCTATAAAACTCCTAGAAAAAAAGATAGGAGGAAGTATTTTTGACTTTGAGTTAGGCAAAGCCTTCTAACAAATGATGTCAAAAGCACAAGTGACAAAATAGAAAAATAGGTAAATTGGACTTCATCAAAATGAAAAACTTTTGTGTTTCTAAGGATCACATAAAGAAAGTGAAAAGAGAACCCACAGAATGGGAGAAAATATTTGCAAAGCATATACTTGACCAGGGACTTATACCCAGAATATATAAAGAGCCCTTGCAACTCAGTAATTAACAGATTGATAACCCAATTACAAAATGGATAAAGGATCAGAATAGACATTTCTCCAAAGAAGATATACCAATGGTGAATAACCAAATGAAAATATGTTCAACATCATTATCCACTAAACACTAGGTGACTAGAGTTTTAAAAGATACATAATAACAAGTGCTGGCAAGGATTTGGAGAAACTGAAACTGGGGGAGGTGTAGGGTGGTGAAGCCACTTTGGAACACGGTCTGGCAGTTCCTTAAAAGGTCGAACATCGTGTTGACATATGACCCCCCAAGTCCGCCCCCACGTATGTCCACACAATGCTCACGTATGTCCACACAAACCCTTGTACACAAATGTTTATCGCAGCATTATTCACAACAGCCATGAAGTGGAAGCAACTCTAATGTCCATCAGCTGATGAATGGATAGAATGTGATATATCCATCCGATGGAATTTTATCTGGAAATAAAACGGATGAGGACTGATCTATGCCATGACACGGACGAATCTTGGAAACACGATGCTAAGTGAAAGAAGCCAGTCACAAAAGGCCACACGCTGTATGGTTCCACTGACATAGAATGCCTAGAAAAGTCAGAAAGCAGATTAGTGGTTGCTCGGGCTCGTGTGTTGGGCAGGGGAGGATGGGGACCGGCTGTTAATGGACACAGAGTTTCTTTTTGCGGGGGGAGGGAGTGATAAAAATGTTTTAAAATGGATTATAGTGATGGTCGCACAACTCTGGATATATTAAAGACCATCGACTTTCACACTTTCAACGGGTGAACTGAATGGTATGTCAGAGTACAGCTGTATGGTAAAAAGAAGCTGAATGTAAGGGCAAGACAGT
>RJWJ010039091.1:0-14637 GCA_004363605.1 Indri indri | reverse complement strand
CCAGGGATGCAAGAGTGCATGGCTCACAGAATGGCAGTAAAAGAGTATAACATTGTGTATGTAAAGTAGCACAGTGTGGGGATATTGTTTTCAGGATACACGATGGAAAAGTCAAGTAGACATGAGAAATCAAAGTATTTGAAATTAATCCTATATAAAAAGATAAGCATTGGAGGTTTTTGAGCAGTGGAATAACATGCTCAGACCTGGGGATTTTTGGTTTGTTTTTTTCGTTTTGTTTTCTTTTTATTTTTTTTTAGGAATATCTTCGGAATTTCTGGAACTCTGTAAGGGAGATAAAATAGTTTGTGTTGGAAAAAAGAGACATTTTGGGAAAATTGAAATATATGCAATCTTTTTTTAGCATCTCTAACAGATCAGTTTAAGAATATGAGCATGCATTTTGTATAATTTAGGTTGTTTTTAAAAAGATCATGTTTGTTATATATAGAGCTGTGAAGGCCTGGGCAACTCTTGGAATAAATTTTATTGCCCATTAAGATAGAGATGGGGGCGGTGGCCACCCATGGGTCAACATCTTGCCTTGTCGAATTCTGTCATTTCCAACCTGAATTTTCATATCTCCTTTATAATTAAAAAACACAAGGCTGATGTTGTTTTTATTTGTGGATGATTTGCTCTATTGCCTCTTAAAGTGTTATTTGGACCAGAAAAATAAATAAAGAAAAATGCAAAATAAAGAAATTATGAGATAGCATATGCTATTCATGGTGTGGAATTATAAAAATAAATATATAAATAGATTTCCTATATTTATGCTTTATTTGTACTTTATTCATATTTTTTAATCAAAGCAGTGTCCTTGACTAGGAATGAGTAAATTTTTTCTGTAAAGAGACCAATAACAATTATTTTAGGCTTTTGGGGCTATATAGTCTCTGCACAACCACAAAACTCTGCCTTGTAGCGCCAAAGCAGCCATGGACAATATATACACAAAGGATTATGACTGTGTACCAATAAAACTTTATTTGCAAAAACAAGCAATGAACCATAGTTTGTTAACCATTACCTGAGCCCCCCAAATCTGATAATATCGTAAGGGTTTTTTTTTTTTTTTTTGGCTACTCTTGAAAAAATTTTACCTGTGTTTCTTTACACCATATGCAGTTTACAGAGCATTGTTATACTTATTTATCGTTTATAAAGGATGCTCAGTTTAATCTATTCACATGCAGTAGAGTCAGTACCCAATAAAAGTGAGTCCCAGGTATGGCAGCCCTTTGTCTTAATCAAAATTATGGAAACTTTGTTCGTAAATTCAAACACACTTTTGTGTCCCCCAGTTTTGATTTGTCTTGAGTGTCTGTTTTTAAACTTCCTGTGTGAGAACTAATCAATTGCTCTTCCCTAGGAGAGTGAGTAAAGGAAGCAGCAGGAGGAGGAAGAGGAAAGTGAGAAGGAGGAAGATGTGATGAGGATACAGAAGGAGGCACTCCATTTTTTTCTTTTTTTTTTGGTTAAAATTCATGGTCTAGGCTCTCTGCCAAAACTTTGCAAATATTATTTAATTCCCTTACCAAACTTATGAAGTTCTTATCACTACTGAAGTGTTGACAAGAAGACTTTTAGGTTTTGATTTCTTTACAAGCAGCCACTGGGACAAAGATTTGAAAGCAAATAGTTGATCTGAGAGGCAATCCCAGGAAACAAGGTGAAGGAGGGAGCAAGTGGTCCAAGAAAGGGAGGAAAGTCAATAATGTTTGTGCTATTGAGGGGGCAACTGCCGCTCGACCCTCTGGGAACATTCTCAGGGACTGTGTAGAACACACGTCGTAACTGTCCAGCTGAGGATCAAGGAAGCTGGGGTATCTGACCATCAACTCCCCTCCCTTATTGGTTGAGCTTGCTCCTGGGTCATTAACAGATTCACATGGGCTGGTACCATTCCCGTAGCCAGAGAAAGCCTTTAGGGAGAGACAGACGGATGCTGGAGGTAGGAAATTGATGGTGTTTACAGAAATTGCACATTGGACGTTCAGATGGCCTCTGGCTTGGGCCAAGAGAATATGAATGAGGCACCAGCAGTGCATGCTACAGACATGGAAGCCCAAGTCTCCAATGCCTGAGGCTATTTTTCCTGACTCACATCCATCATTTATTCCTCTTTTCCTCACTCAATACCAGTATCATTTAGTTTGCAAGCTGAAGGGAAAGCTGGAATCAGTCTTCAGGAAGGAACTTTACTAAGTCTTCTAATTTTTCCAAGAGCACTCTTCTCCCAGCATTTCAGAGCCCACCCTTAATCTAAGACCCTGGTTTCTGTCCATTCTGCATGGTAAATTTTAGTGGGAAAGAAATCAAAGGTAGGTAGTTACGATCTACTAAATCACTCCCAGCCTGTTGTTTACCTTCCTGGAATACAGATGCAAGATTTACTAGGTAGCCAACATTTGTAGATACTGTGATTCACTAGTCGAATGATGGCTATTTTAATAGCAATGGGGAATGTTTTTGTTTGGAACACCCAGGTATGGGGAAAAGAGTATTTAGGAAGACAATTAAATGTTTTTATAAAGTGGTAGTATCATTATCATTTAAAAAAAATTACTGACTACTTTTTTTTTTTTTAACATATGCCTCCCTTCTCTGATTTAGATCCATCTTCCAGAGTTGGAGTCAGCAGGGGACTGATTTATTTATAGCAAAAGGGCTAACATATGGGAAAGACATGATGCCTGGTTTCTATGTTCCTCCAGAGGGCAGATCCAGACTAAGAGGGGTAGGGGGAGAAACTCCAAGATGTGATCAAACTCAATATAAGGAAGAACTTTCTAGCCCTTAGAGACTAAAGCAACACTGCCTTGTGAAGCAGGAAGCTCCTGACCAATGAAGGTGCAGGGTTTCCATTTGAGAAGTGGAAGCAAGGGCACTGGGTGAGAGCTGAGAAGAGACAGTCTTTGAACCACAGGCTGGGCACAATCTTGGCTCCCCAGTCTGAGCTTTCGTTCTTTAATCTGTGAAATGGGGATAATGATGGTTTAATCTCATAGGGTCGCTTTGTGAATTTCCTAAGATAATGTATGTAAAGTGTTTCATAATCATTCAATTGATGTTGTTGTGGAGGAGCTCACGACAAGGTAGAGTTTGTGTAGAAATTGTCTCAGCAAACACGTACTGAGTGCTCTCTTTGTCTTAGGCTTGAACCAGACACTGAAATACAGACATGGACACACTGCATTCTTTCCCAAAAGGAATTTCCAGGGTGCATGTGCTGGGTACAGGAATGTCCTTAGGACTTTATTAGTCCCGGGAGACCTCCTAGCCTGGATTTCAGGAAGTGGAACGTCTGGCTGAATCCTAGAGACTCCACCTGGGAGAGGGCAGGTCTTTGGGTAATGGAAACAGGTGAGCCACATGCGGCCATGCTATTTCTACAGGGGTAAGAAGCAGGCACAGCAAACTCCAGGGGAAAGCAGGCAATCAGGGAAACAAGTCCCAGATGTTTATCCAGGCCAATTAAAATGAATACTAAAATCACCTTCACAGGTAAAAATAAATCTCAAAATGTCAGTCTGTCAGTGTGCACAGGTATTAGCTTGTCCCAGGATCATGAAAACAGTATTTTTTTTTTAAAAGCAAAGAACCACAATTTGTATTGCCCTAGGTGCATTCACATGCACCACGGTATTTAATCTGTTCAGTAGCCTTATGAATTAGGTACTACTATTATCATTATCACCATGTTGTAGGAAAGAAACCAAGGCCTGAGGGATTAAACTGCCTAGCTGGGAACACAAGGTACACAGATGGAGAGGCTTCCAGCCTCATGGTTTGCCCAGGAGGGAAGGATTGTTGGGGACAGATCCATTCACTAGTCATTTTCCCTAAGCCAGAAATGGGGCTGGCTGCAGCTTCTGGCCCCTGTGGGGCCAGCCAAGCATCCTGAGACCTGCCACTGACTTGTTTTGCCGTCTTTGCTTCCCCGTGAAACCTGGAATCACACCTGTCTGCAGAATTGCTTTGAGATGAATAATATGAAATAGGAAAAGAGAAAAGAGGTGGCAGTTGCCATGGAAATGCAGGAGACTTCGTACAGCCCAATTCTGGGTGGTACTCATAAAGGTATGTGAAATGGGAACATTCTCCTGTGATACTACATGGAAGTTGGAAGGTCACAAGTGAGACCGTTACTTCAAAAGCAGTGGTTGGTTGAGTTGACCCACGTGGGAACATAGAAATATCTCAGCATTTCTAGGTCCAAATTTGATGTTATCTCCTAGCTGTGTGATCTTGGACAAGTCATTTATGTTCTTTTGATTTCAACTTCCTTTTAAGTAACAATGTTGACTTCATAGGATTGCTGTAAATATTAAATGAATAAATGACGCAATGTGTCACATATTAAGTAAAACATTTCAGATGATTAATGCTATCTGACTCTGCGACTTTGGATTTATTCTTCTACCTGTCTTGATTGAGGTTTATCCAACATGAAAAAATGGGCCAGAGCTCAGCTTTTTTTCCTGACTTGGCAGCCGAATCAAGGTGGGAATTGTTACCTCTGCCAACTTCAGTTAGGTCTGACCTTGTGGAAAATCAAACAAACAAGATCGTTTTCCAAATCCCCACAGGAGGAAGCATGCGTAAGGGTCACTCTTGCTCTGTTAACTATTGGTTTTCTTTCCCGGACATTTAAAAAATATATTGCACTGGTGAAACAAAGCCCACTAGGTGTCCAACAGAAAAGCAGAGAGGAGAAAGAGGGCTTCACTTGTCTCTTTCTTGTTATTAATGCTCATCCAGGCCTGCTGATGAGAAAGCAGTATCGGTGGTAGAAAGTTGGCAGCTGCAACAGTAGTGATACCCAGGGCCTTCCAGAATATTCCACATCCAGCCTTGTAAGCAGAAACTGCTGCAAAAAGAAATATGGACACGGGCAGGAGAAAAGAACGTTATGGTTCTATGGTAGAGTTTCTTTGTGCTGCCTAATGGTTCTAAATGCATTGATTGGCATTTGATACCTACCCAACCATCGCCCCTCACTCCCTCCCCCACAAATAAAACCAAACAAAAAATGGTCTTGTTAATATAAAATCGATGAGCTGCCAACAGACAGTTCTAGAGAAATCATCCTGACAAGGTAGGAGATGATCACTCCACTCTTTCTTCCACAACTGTGTGGTCTTGGAAACATGGCTAGTCCTTGAAGTCTCTGTTTCTTCCACTCTAAAATGAGGGCAGTGCTACCTACCTGGAAAGGTCATTATGAGCACAGAGACTTTCCAACAATTTCTGAATCAATAAGTATGTGTTAGGCATCGTTCTGAGGGCTGGGGAAGCAGAGGTGCATAAGACAAAATTGCTGTCCTCAAAGAGCCTACATTCTTGCAGGGAAGTCAGACAATAAATATGTGAACAAATAAAATACCTTAAGCTACTGCGATAAGCTCTGAGGAAGATAAAGCAGAGTCCTGTGGTACGGAATGATGAGGGCTGCCATTTTGGGTAAGTGGTTAGAGAAGGCCTTTGAGGAGGTGATGTAGGGTTTGAGTCATGGTGAGAAGGTGTGGGCTCTTCAAATATTGGAGAGAAGGAGGTTCTTGGGAGAATGAATAAGTGGAAAGCCAGAAGATGGAAAGACAATTTGGAATATTTGAGGGCTGTGGCTAGAGGGTAACGAGCAAAGGAAATGCTATAGAGAGATGAGAGATCTTACAGCGTTAGCTACAGAGAGCAATGGCCTGACTCTCTCTCAGCTCCAAAGCTAAAGTCTCAGGGAAGAGAATTATTGCTCCAGCTTGGGTGGTGATGTCCACCCCTAGACCTGCTAACTCTGGCCAGAGGGTCAGGATTATGTTAGAACATGGTAGTTCCGTTGGCAATCATATGGATGAAGTGAGGGGAAAATGTAGTTCCCAGAAAAACAAGGAGAGTGCTATTTCCCCAAATTAAGGGAGACTAACTTATCCTTAAAATGAGAGTCATTCACTATGCCAAGATCTGTGGATCCAAGGAAATTTGACCGTCATGTCTGCCTCTTGAAGTAGGCTGGGAAGGTCATCCTATCTCCACCTGACGGTGGAAGAACCAGGCTACAGAGGCTGAAAAGTCTCCTCAGAAGAAGAGGCTCCTCAAGACAGGGAATCGGGTTTCAGATCTAAATCCTAAGATGCTTTCCTTCTCTAATTTTTGTTCATTTGTCTATTTATGTTTATGGAATCTTTACTATGTTCTAACAGCTGTTGTCCTTCAAAGAGAGTCTGTGTTCAAAGCACTTGAGAAAAACCAAACTCTTACCTTTTGACGATTCTTATATTAGACCAAATTGTTGAAGTACGGCATTTATTAAAATGTCTTTGACCACTGAACTTGCTTTCTACTACGTGAAATGCTAATCTAACTTCCTCTTAGTTATTCCTTATTTATTTGAAAATGATGTGTCAAACACTTACTTTAAAGTACAATGGAAAGAACAAGGAGCGGAAATCAAAAGTCTGGTTTAAATTCAACCTCTGCTGCATAATCTTAGGCAAATCACCTATTATCAGTACACTGGCTTCCTATTTGTCTATAAAATGAGGGGGGTTAGACTAAATAAAGCTAAAGTCTCTTCCTGCTCTGACAGTCAGTAATTATATGAATATTTCCATTCCCCAATGCTGTGAAAGTTACAGAAAAGAAGAACTATGACTCCTGACTTTAAGGAATTTACAATATATCTGCAAAAGGAGGCTGCTTGCATGGGCATGCATGCACGCACACTCACACACAACCTGGCATCATAAATGTGCAATTTATATGGTCTTTCTATTTATATACAGCCTTGCTCATCTCAAGGTAAGAGTAAAAATAATGTTGCTTGATTGTTCTATGAGGACAGTGACACAGAAAGGTTAAATGACTTTCTCAAGGTCACATTATATTTAATTGTGATTATTATTGCCACGTGTCCACAGAAATTTGGGACCTTGACAAGTTCACCCATCCTTTAGAATAGAACTTATGCTGTTTGGAAAAATACAAAATGGACGACAATTAGGACTAATATTTGCACAACCCTTTACACTTCACAAAGAGCTTTGCTTGGACATATTTCACCTAATCTACCCAGCCTTGTATGTATATTGTTATGACTCTTATCTTTGTGTAGATGGAAAGCTATAGTTCAGACGGCTTAAGCAACTTGTCCAAGGCTACTAAGTGGTAGGATGGATTCTGTCCCCCTGCATAGCAGGCAATTTCCATTATTCTGTCTTCAATGGACTACTAGAAACACTACATTCCCAGACCCGAAGATGGAACAGGGATGACCCCTTCTCTATACTGAAATTCCAATATTTCCAACCAGAATGGGGGAAGAGGTATCACCTCCATTGCCTCTTACCCTCATAATCTGAATACTTTCATTCCCAATTTTGTTTTGGCAGTTGGGATGTTTGAGATGGAAAGGGAATGAAGTATATTAAAGACATAGCTCATCCTAGTAAACCCTTGGCAACTCACTTGGCATTTGTTCCTTGATGGAAGGACATAAAATACACATACACTGTAGCTACTACCTTTACCCTTTTACCCTTAGATTTCTGGAAAAATGGTTTTCATATAGATAGCTGTCAGATGAATATTAGACAGGAGAAAGCATAGTCAGAAGACAAAAATCTCTGGTTTCTACAATTCAACGTTAATGGAGTCTTGGTTGATTTACTAATTTGAGCCTCAATTTTCTAATCTGTGAAATAAAAGTAGCTTTGATATTTTGACAATCAATTGCAAGGGTAAAAAATCAACAAAATAACACTTGAATGCACATTTTAATCTTGCATAAGAGATGTGTAGATGACGAAATATTACTGTAAGAATGATTATTAAACGAATAAGGAAAGTGTTTGTACAAGAGCTCAAATTTTGTTGTAACTAGATAAAGAAAGCATTGTTCCTAGGAGTCAAATGACAAAGTACAGACACTGATTTGTTCTACAGAATTTTCCTTTGTTATTGTAATTTTTGAGATGGAACTCGACCTGTGTTCAAGAGAGAATATAATTAGATGTTGGAATCAGGGTGTGCAGAAGACAACAGACAGCAAAGGAGAGTGATGTGAAAGAGAGAAGGGACGTGAGACAAATGAGGATTGTATGGATCAGCCTCCAAGTGAATCAAATCCTTTCCCCAGCAGCTTCCATGCCATGTATCTGAGTAAACACACATTGTCAGTCGTCAAGGCCATGTGCTCTCCATTACCTTGTCTAGTGCCTGCTAGTCACAGCTTCTAAGCTCTGACAATGGGGAAGAGTTAGCAGTGTGTCAGCTATTATGCCCAAGCATTGTGAGCAATGCTACAGCAGCCAGAGGCAGGGCTCAGTGAGCACTCTCCAACTGGGACGAGATTCCAAATCCCCATTCCCAATCCCTGCCAGGAACAAGACTGCTGGTATTTTGCAACAGTCTTTCAACTACACCACCTTTGATATTCCAAAGAGAGAGTTCCATCTTGCTTTGGTGTTTTATAAGACAGCACATATGGACTTTGGGATAGACCTCGATTTGTCTGAGCAGGTGGCCTTGGGCACGTCATTGAACTTTTCTGAATGTATTTTCCTTCTTGACAAAATAATTCTCCCTTACTTACCTCTAGTTTTTATAAATTATAAAATTATAATCTTTTGTAAAAGAGATGAATGACTTGCTAACAGCAATTAGTAAGTCAGTGTCCAAGCCAACATTGGAAATCAGGAATTTTGGCAGTCAGTACTCTTATCACTGTTTCTTTTAGGGGTCGGCCTGAAACAAATAGAAGTCTCAGCATGCAGAAGAGCCTGTACTTTCTGTCAAAATGGTAGAGTTAGATATATTTTGATGAATCCCTTCCATGCCCACCAGATAATTGGAACTGAAAGTTTTTATGCCAAATCGACTGCTTAAAGTTGAGGCCAGCATACCCACCACAAAAAAGAAAGCTGATGCAACACAAGCATCCAACTGCTGCTGGGGGTTATGGTTTCAACAGTGCTGCACAAGAAGGGAAGACACAGACACAGCATTACAATCAAGAAATAAACAAAGTCCCAGTGGATTGGTTCCCGTTTCTGAAGAACTTCTAAATTGATGCTTCTCAGATTCTCTGTGTTGAAAGAACACAGTATTTTTTCATCATGGACAATTTTTTTTCTTTTTTAGTAAAATACAATTAAAGTGAATTGTAAAATGAAATAAAAGTAGACATACAAGATTCAAGGACAAATATTGTTGTGTTAGATTTGACAGAAATAAAATTACCTTGTCACACCAATATAAAAGTTTACAGTGCCTTTTTCTAAATTTCTCTGCTTATCTTGCCATGGGCAGGTTGCAGTTCGTGGATCAACACCAGTCTGTGGATTACACTGTGAATAGTAATGCCTTATATCTGTGCAAAGTAGGATCCCCTAACCAGCATTTGGACTGGGAGCCCTGGAGGAGCAGTTGCAGGCAATTACAAGACCATCTACATGCTATATGATTTACCTATGTGTTATGTTTATTATCTGTTTCCTTTCTCTGGAATGTAAGCTCCATGCTGGGAGGAGTTTTTGTGTGTTTTGTACACTAGATATCCCAATAGCTTAGACTAAGAGCTGGCCGATAGTAGCTACTCAGAGAACATTTTCATATAAATGTCTGGATTAGACAAGGAGGGATGAGAAGAGAGATAAATAGAGAAAAATAGCAAAATACACAGACACACACACCCCCACGCAGCCTTTCCTGTAGGAGGAAAGTTTTTTTTTAATCCTTATGTTTATTAGGAAAATTAATATTAAGATAATTAGCCAACAAAACCAATAATCAAAATATAAACTCACCATGAATTAAATGAATTCTGTGAAGTGTTCAGCAAAGACTTATAATAAGAATACACAAGTTGACAACAGAGAAAAATACATGAATCACAGCAGAACTTAGAAAACAAGCAAAGACATAAAAGGAGAATGTGGCCTAAAAAAAGAGAAACCAATTAGAAATTTTAAAAATGAATATTTAATTATTTAAATAAAAACATAAATAATGGAATAAACCCTATTTAAGAAACGGTAAAACATAACAATTGGGAATAGAAAAATAAGAACTTCATCCAAAATTCTACACAGAGAAGCAACTAAGGAAAACAAACAAACAACAACAACAAACAAACAATAAAATATGCAAGTGATATCAAGCATCAGTTGAGAAGTTCCGACCTGGGTCCTTAGGAGTTCCAAGAGACTCAATGAAGAAACAGGAAGGAGAAATATTTGAAGAGAAAGTTTCTGGCTTTTCCAAGTACCGAAGAAACAATTCTACAGATCAAAATTTTGTGCAGAAGAATTAATTTTAACAAATCAACACTGACTTGTTGAGCAAAACAGTAGGAGAACAAGGGCAAAAACACTATCTTAAAAATTACCAGAGATAAAAGACAGAGTAGACACAGAGGAACAAAATTTAGAGTGAAAAGAGATGTTTTTTTTCTTTTGGTGATGATAGTGTTCAAAGACCAAAGGGTAAATATCGCACTGTATTGAAGGAAGACATTTTATATCTAGCTAAACTATTAATCAAGTTTAAAGGCATTTTTTTTTAAGAATACAGAGACTAAGAGAGCTTAACAATAACTTGTAACCAAAATGTTTATACCCCCATAATATCCTGAAATAAAAAAAAAATCAGGCTCTTGCTGGAACAAGTAATGTAGGATGTGTTTTATGAAAGAAGAAATGTGAACCCAGAAAGATGTAAGATATAAGAAAAAATGTTAAAAGTTAAATAACAGAAAAACTTCTGTGAGCCCAGGAATTGATAAAATATCAATAAATTTCATTAGTTTTTGAATGTAAAAGTAATATTAATAATTATGTTTATGCAAAAAATGTAAAACAAACTCTAAACATTAAGTACTATAATGAGGACCGGTGTTTAGTGGTAAATCATGTGTTTTAAGGTATTTGTTATGTTCAAGAAAGTATTAAAAACACAGAATACTTCTAAACATGGTTAAAATTTATAATTACTTTTGTATGTGGAAAAAAATTCAGGACAACTACTACCACCTTAAGTTATTCATATAACTCATAATTCCTAAAACATCAGACAGGAATAATAAATACAGAAAATATATCAATCCAAGAGGAATAAAGAAAAAAAAGAAAGGAAAAAAGATGATAGAAATGTCAATTAGTTTAAGTGAATAAAATTTGCTATTATAAAATATATTATCAGACTAGATTTTGAAAATCCAGTTATGTGTCTTAAAGGGAACCTCTTAAAACAAAATGACACAATAAGTTTAAAAAGTAAAGGAATGAAAATGACATACTATGCAAATATTAACCCAATAAAAATAACCCAATGAGGCAATAACCCAATTAAGCAATAATTCATCCCAGCAAAATGGGATCCAAGACAAAAACATTACCAGAGATAAAGAAATACCTTATTCAATAACAAAAGTTTAAACAATACCTGGCAAACTAAATAAAAAAGAATATGGAGGCACTTAACAATATATCCTTAAAATAGAAAAGCAAAATTTACATCATTATTTGCAAAATTGACACTTTTTCCTTAATGGAAAATTTTTAAATGTCTTTATCAGATACTGACCGATTAAATAAACAAAATTAACAAGCCTTATCACATATGTGAATATACATATTCAAATATGTATAAATACACTATACTCAAAAGCTGATATTGTTTTTCTAAAATACACAAAGTATACCCCATATATGAAACATATATGTATACATATATACTCATAATATATGTGATTACCAAGAATATAAAATATTTCAAAGAATTGATATTGAATAGACTATATTTTCTATCTGCAATGCAATTAATTTAGACATTGACAATAAAAGGGTGTAAGTGTGCTGTTATTTTTCATTTGGTGACTATGATAAAGTAAGAAGAAATATTTTTGAGACAGTGATTCTCTCATTGGCTGAGCATTAGAATTATATGGAAAGGGGGTCTATAATAAATATTGATTCCTGGATCTCACCCCCAGGGATTCTGAGGAAATTGGTCTCTGGGATATTTAACCTGGGGATCGAGATTTTTAAAAGCTCCCCAGGTGATTCTAATGTGCAGCCAAAGCTGAGTATGGTTGATTGAGGCTCTGGCGATATTTTTACCTTGTAAGTGTTACGGCCTTTAAAGATGGGATCATGAAAACAAATGCTTTTGCTTCTGTTCAAGAGTTATCAACAAGATACAATCTTGATTGAAATCCAAGTGGCTGGTGATGTAATCACCACAGCAGCTGTCAAAGTGTCTTCAGTTACTGTGACCAAATTCCTCCATCTGTCCCTTATTTCCTTGGTTTACAATCAAGCACACATCTTAATTGACCCTCACACAAAAGGCATCTGACTGTGAGCCGCTGTGGTCTCTATTTGTGAAGGGGTCTGAGTCAATCATTTTGCTCATCCTCTCACGGGAAATGAAAGTAGCAGACCCACCGAAAGCATCTCTCTTCGGTCTAATCATAGGGCCAGATGTAACCAGGCATGAAGTTCTCCCTGAAGTTGAGTGAATTGGAGTGATAGCCGAATGTTTTGGAGTTGGCCAAAAGCAAAGATTAATGAGTAAGATTTTTAGTAATAGAATTCTGTATGGTTTGATAAATTACAAGTAATAAAATATAATGTATGACTATATGGGCTTTGAAATTAGACAGATTGGGAACAAGTCCTATCTCAACTAATTATTAGCTATGAGACCTTAAGCTCATCACTTCTTTGTAAAATTTGTGACATTTAAATAAGATGATGTAGATAAAGTGTTTAGCTCAGTGCCTGACACATAGTAATTGTGTGGTAGATGGTATCCATTACTATTGTTATTGTTGTTACTTAGGAATTTTCCAAAGATACATACCACTTGGGTCATGCTGGCTGTCAGGCTTTTTTTTTTTTTTTTGAGACAGAGTCTTACTCTGTGGCTTGGGGTAGAGTGCAGTGGCATCATCATAGCTCTCTGCAGCCTCAAACTCCTAGGCTTAAGTGATCCTCCTGCCTTAGCCTCTTGAGTAGTTGGGACTGCAGGCACAGGCCACCATGCCCAGCTAATTTTCTATTTTTAGTAGAGATAGGGGGTCTTGCTCTTGCTCAGGCTGGTTTTGAACTCCTGAGCTCAATCAATCCTCCCACCTCTGCCTTCCAGAGTGCTAGGATTACAGGAGTAAGCCACCACGCCCAGTCAGTTTTTGAAAGTTAATGTGTCTTTCCTCCGTTAGATGGGCTATAGATGGGCCAGGATGAAACATGTCTTAGAAAGTGAGAAATATAAAAAATATAAATCTAGAGAGGGAGAGAGATTTTAACACTGAAATACCTTAGCAACACCTATTTCCAGGTTTCTATGAGAAGTGATCTTCCTTTAAAGCTTCAGGGTGGTGATTGGTAGATACTTTATTCATACTCTTACCTCAAACCAAGGGACCAGAAAAGCACTTAAACTTTTAGTGGCCCAGGGCATTGAAGCAGAAAGCTGTACACCTTGTCATCTGCATTTTGGAATTTACATCCCCTCCCCCAACAAGATGTGGACAGATACCAACACATTCTGCCACCAGCTCCTCTAACATCACAACCTACATGCTGAGATGTCATGATTTGCAGGTGTTAACGTGGACCTAATGTTACTCTCTTTTCTGACAATCCATTCATTTCTAAGACTCCATCTAAGTCTTCTTTCCTACTTGCATTCAAAGTTTTCTCTTTCCTCAATCATAAATACACAGAACATATTGTTTTCCTCTGTTTTGGATGAAGGCTTATCTCTCACACAGTAACATCTATTCATTATGTAGCAAGTATGTGTTGAGTACTTACTATGTACATCATGCTATATGTTAGGGATATAAGAAGCAAGATAGAGTCTCTACTCCCAAGAAGGCAGAATTTAGACTGACCAGTGGAAGAATAGTGGAAGAATGTTGCAAATGGGTGATAAAGGAAATGCAGAGAACAGAAACCCAACCCAGACCAAAGGCAGGGAAGGCTTTCTGAAGGTAGGTGGAATTGGCTTTGAGCTGAAGGATAGGTAAGAGTTAACGAAGTGACGAAGAGGAAGAGAGAGTGTTCCAAACAGAAGGAATAAGTTTTCAGAGGCCCAAAGAAGAAGATAATGAAGCAGATTTTCAAGAGGGGTCCTTCTATGAAGTTCATTTGATGCAAAGGTAAGGTATTTAGTCATATTCTTAAAAACAATAAAACGCCATGGAAGCTATGCTGTCCAGCAGGATAGCCGCTAGAGTCATGTGGCCGTTGAGTGTCTCAACTTTGGCTAGTCTTAATTGAGATGTGCTGACACTGAAAAATGTACACTAGATTTCAAAGACTTAGTACTAAGAAAAGAATATAAAGTATCTCAATAATTACTATATTGATTACATGTAAATGATATTATTTTTATATATTGTGTTAAAAAACTATTATTAAAATTAATTCTGTCCGTTTCTCTTTACTTTTTAAAATGTAGCTACTAGAAAAATTAAAATTATTTATGTGGCTTGCATTTCATTTCTGTTGACTTCATTTGAGGCTTTTGGAAGAGATAATATATGATCAGATTTAACAATGCTATTCAGAGATAGATATTTTCTTAATACAATAAATACACTGCTTAATGGAGAGACACATTAAACAT
>RJWJ010039090.1:0-14627 GCA_004363605.1 Indri indri | reverse complement strand
AAAAAAAAAAAAAAAAAAAATACTTCACTTGATCTATGATTTTATGGTTGAAGAGAAGGCAGGTTAGCATATATAATATGTGCACCTAACACCAAAATCACTGATAGCCACGACTGTGATCTGAGGCACCTTTGTGTAAGGTACAAAATGGCCAGTGCATGTGGGTGTGTGGGAGCAGGGTGAGGAGCATGTGCTAAGCTTTGGATGTGGTTTGTCCCCACCAAAACTCATGTCAAGGCTTGGTGCCCAATGTGGTGATATTGGGAGGTGATTAGGCCGTTAAGATGGATTAGTGTCTTTCTCACAGGAATGGATTAGTTCTCAAGACAGCAGGTGTTATAAAACAAGGTCGCTTCTTGTGTTTTGCCCTTTTGCATGAATTCCCCTTTCAATTCTCTGCCATGTGATGATACAGCATGAGGCCCCCGTCAGAAGCCAACCAGATGCAGCTACCCAACCTTGAACGTCCAGCCTTCAGAACTGTGAGCTAAATAAACCAAAACTTCTTTCTTTTAGAAATTACCCGATTTCAGGTATTCTGTTCTGGCACCAAAAATGGACTAAGATGTGGTCTCAATGTATTAGTACATTTTCATATACAATGAACAGATTTATGGTCATAGAAATCAGGAAACAGCTGTCTTGGGAGACTGGTGGAAAGGAACATGAGGGAACTTTAAGGAATGATGATAATGTTTGATAGTTTGAGTGGTGGTTACCAGGGTAGAAATCGTCAAAACCAAACTGAACGCTTAAGACTTAGTATACTTTACTGTATGTAAACTGTACGTCAATAAAAAATGAAAATAAATCCCCTGTGTAGGTCTATGTATTTACGTGTTCCAGGATGCAACTATGCATGTGTATGTCCATGACCTTGGTATGGGGTCTGGGCTGTCAAAAACCATATGCATTTGGACATACAGCAAATACACCCTGCAGAACGTCAGCTTGGCCCTCGCAGCCACCAGCTAATCCCTTCCTCGTTTTCCCTTATTTGCCCAGCATTTTCACAGTGACCACAATCGTTATTAAGCCTTCTCAACTGCCCTCAGGAGCAATTTCTCTCATTTCCTAGCTCTTGCCTGGGTGTGAACTGTCTTCCCCCACCGACTGCTCCCTGGGTGCTCTTCTGTGCTTTCTCCCAGACAGATGGATAAGCATCCTCTGACCTCATCCTCTCCTGCCTAATCCCCTCTTCTTTCAGCATCTCAAAGCTCTCCCCCTCTATTAGCATCTTCCTTTCTAATTTGAAACATTCACAAGTCTCAGCTTTCTTGGATCAAGCCATGAAACCACAAGAAAACCCTAGATTAGCTTGGCCTGTGCCCTCTGAGGCTTGTGCAGGCACGGAGGCTGGTGCTGGGTCCTGGGCTGGGGAAGTCTGCGGCTGGCCAGCTGTTAGCAAAGCAAGGAGAGGGAGCTGCGCTAGAAATAGCTAGCCCTCCCAGAATTCATGGGGGCAAAGGATACCTAAGTGTGAGTGTAGACCATATATGGGCCACACAGGAGAGATGGCCACCTACGAGCCATCTTCAAGGGACTTTGCCCAAGAGAGCCACCTAAAGGGACAATGGGCCAATCGCAGGTGGTGGGGGAATTCCAGAAACCAGGGGCCAAGGGACGAAATGAAAGCAGCAAGACAGAGATGTCAGCACCTGGGCAAGGAAACTGCAGGCAAGAAAGACCCACAAAAGCACTGCGTGGGAGAGAGTCAGCCACAAACTCCCCATCAAGCTCAGAGTGTACTAAGGCCATATGACAAAGGGACCTTTCTTGCTCCACCTCTACTCTCTTACAAGCTCCCTCCACCAACACTGGATGGGTGAGAAGCCACAGTCTGCCTGGGGTGGAGCTGGGTGGGGGAGTGAGGAAGCAAAATAAAGAGAGAAGTCAGCCACTCTCCTCCCCAAATGTGGGAGCTCAAAGAAAGCTTGAAAGAGGAAAGTGACAAGCTTTAACTTTGAATTAAGTTCAGAGTTTTCATTATTAACATGAACTAGACTTCAGTAAGTTTGTCCTGGTAACCAGATGGAATCCAAGAACAAGCAAAGGTTTAAAGAAAGGGGGAGGGGTGACGACAAGCTGTTTCATGATTGCATTCCGCTTCCTGACTGCTCTGCTTGTTCAATGTAGCAGTTACGCTTGCAAAGCTCCAAGCAGTCAGTGCCTACAACGCAGTTCAGTGCTAGATACGGCAGCTGTTAAGACTATCATTAATAATCTTGGGATCTAGAGGGAGGCAGATAGGAGCTGAAAGTGAGGCTTTCCTAACAGCCAAGTTGTTTGGGATAGCCCAAGTAGAGGACATGGGAGGTAGTGAGTTCCTTCTCCAAGGAGATGCTGACTCGGCAGGGATGCAGCAGGGACTGAGCCCCAGATGTGGGAATGAGCCTGACAATCTGTGATTCCAGTTTATTGCTCATGACCTCAACTCTCCCCTCTATAGGGACAACTTCAGCCCTGGCCTCTGCCCTGGATTTCAACCTCACATTTCGTCTTGAAGTAACTCCCCATCTGCCCATTGACATTCCTGTATGGACAACTCACCATCACTCCCCAGGCAGCCCATCTAAAACGGAGCTCGTTATTTTTTCTCCAGCCAGCTCTCCTTCCACACAATCCCTGACTTCCCTCTTTTTATACACATATACTTCTCTCAGCCTGATTTGCCACATCCCTTTCATTCATTCCTCAAAGCCAGATGGACATGAACGCTTATCCACTCTTCCCTTGAGACCTGTCCCCTACTGGCCCCACCCTTTCCATTTCTGTGCCACCAAGATTCAAATCTTTATCATCTCATGAGATAGCCTCCTGAGCAACCTCCCTGCCCTCCAATTTCCCTTTGGAATCCTTAGCATGTGAGGTCAGTCTAATCTTCCTCAAACACAGTTCTGGTGGTGTCATAAAAGCTTTTGACAAACACTTGTTTCCCAGGGAATAAAATACAAACTTCGCAGCTAACATTCATAGGCCCTGCACAATCCAGTTTTTCCAACCTGCTTTTTCCAGCCTCATCTAAATCCATGCGACTCTCCCAAAATTCACTGAGACCCGCTCTGGGACCGGTCACATGTTAGATAAACACACAGAGATGAAAGACATAGTCCCTGACTCCAAAGTGCTCTCAGTTCTGGTGGCAAGATAACGGGGTAAATCATTACCAGAGAACACAGTGATAAGATAAAGGACACCACTCGTCTTAATGTCCACACTCCAACAGAAATGATCTATTTACTGTCCCCCAAATAGAGGCCTACACTTTCCTACCGCCAGGTTTTCTTCGGGCTCTTTTCTCCTCCTTTCCCCTATCTAAATATTTCCCATTGTTGAAGGCGCAGTTCCTAGCACCCCTTCTCTGAGAACTCCAATTCCTAGGCAAGGGATCTCTCCCCACTCTAGAGTTGAATGTTCCCAGGGAGTAACACCTACTCTTCCCACATGTCTCAGCTTAAGATGGATCATTTTCTGGAACGTCCTCTCTCACATGCCCCCTACTCGCACCACAGTTCTGGGTTAAATGTACCCCCTCTATGTTCCCACTGCACTTCATAATTCTACTGTGGCCCATACAGTGCTGCTTGCAATTTACCTGTTTCTCCCACTAGACTATGAGCTCCTTGAAGGCAAATACCGTGTGGATCTTGTTCACAGTTGAATACCCAGCTCCAAGATTGGACTGGCCTCAGTAGCTCAATAAACACACAAAGGGAGGGAGGAGAGTAAAGCCGTCATCATGAACTCCCTTGTATTGGCATGTTCTTTAGCACTTGTGCTGTTATTTTCACTCCTGCTTCCCCAACCACTGTCCCCAGGCAGACCTATAGTCATTGGTCCCCCCACGAGATTTGTCCATTCTTTTATCAAGGCAGCAACCTGCAGCTCCCTCTATCTGCCCAGCTTGACTCTGAACTTTTTGAGGGCAAGGACTGTGCCTGAGACATCTCTGTAGGCCAGAAAATAGAGGTGGAAAAAAATGAAGTTTATAATTTATAAATTTAAATGATAAACTCCTTGTGAGCAGGAAACCCTCATCTGTACTTTCTGTTTGAGGAAACTCTGAGCAAATCCACTTCACCTCAGCCAGTGTTTTCGTTTGTAAAACAGAAACAGTGGGACCGTGTTCACAGCATCCTCCCTAGACCGGTTTCCTCATTCGCAACACCGGGCTGTGCTCCTGTAAAGCCCGTAGAACAGTCCTTAGCGCTGTCAGGGCCAACATCAGTAGCGGTGTCTCTAAAGCTCTGCAAACTAACGTTAAGGGTCTCTGCAACTGGAGGGACGACGGCACTGGCGGCTGCACGGGAGTGAACTGATGAGATAGTCCCTTCCTCCCACCCCACCCTGGGACTCTCGGCCTCCTTGACCCCCTTTCCTTTCCAGAGCTCGGAGGCCGCTCTCGCCTCCAGGGGTAGGAGACGTGGGTCTGAAGTTGAGGGCTCGGGACCGGGACCCACTCCGCCAGACCCGCTGCGCGACCTTGGCAGGGCTCCCTGTCAGAGCCTCTGGGGCCCCACCTGGAAAATGGCTCCTCTAAGGCGTTTCCAGCCTAAAGCCCGTCCTCTTCCACCTCTCGGGTGCGGACTCCCTCCCACTCAGACTGCGGCTCCCCCACCAGCCCACGGAGCAGCCGCGTTAGGACCGGGTTGTCAGGCGTGTCCCTTGTCCTTCCTCCCTGTCCCCAAGAAGTGGCTGTGATATCGCGAGATCTGGGAGCGTGGGCGGGGCCGGAAGCCCAGCCACTCTCGCGAGGCCAAGGCAGAGCGAAGCCGGGAGCTCTGTGCGCTGTGGAGGTCGTTGGAGACACTTGCTCGCTGCCAGCACCTTCATTTGCCGGTCCGCACCCCGCCTGCCCCAGCCATGCTCTCCGCTCTCGCCCGGCCTGCCGGCGCCGCTCTCCGCCGCAGCTTCAGCACCTCGGCCCAGGTAGGCCCGACGAGGGCGGCCTGCAGGCGGAGGCCCCGGCCCGGGCCACGTGTGTCCCTGGCTCGCGAGCAGCTCTGACCCCCAGGCCAGCCTGGACCGCAGGGCCGTCTGGCACAGGCCGTAGGCTGTGGCGCCCTGGGCCGGCCCTCACACTGGGCAGGAAGTGCGGGGGAGAAAGCTGGAGAGAGGGGCGAGGTGCTGGTGCACTTCGCAGAGCTCCCGGAGCTCACCCCCCAGGTCCCCCAGAGGGCCTGGTCTTGGCCTGCACGCTTTAAAGATTGAGATGCCACGGCTCTAGGTCTGGAAGGGACTTACCTTTTTATGTAGCTTTCTTTTGCTTTGACGTAACTAATCTCTTTGCAGCATCCTTGTGAGTTGTCCGTGAATAAGATAAATAATGTGTAATTTTTAACTCCATGGTACAAACTGAGGCACTAAGTATACACTACTGGGCCCGGGTTACTCAGCATTTGGCCAGCGGATTAAAATTCAGCACTCCTGACTACGGTCAGTGGCTTTAGCATCAAGCCTCTCCTCTAAGAACCGGAAGACTATGCCTCCTCTTCAGAACTTTCTTGAAGGATCCTTTCTGCTGTGGGCGGACCGAGAGCCTGCAGCCAGGTGTCTGAACAGTGCATGACTTGGCCTGAGACCACTTAAGCCTAAGCTATTTTTAGCCATCATCTAGGCTAGTTCTCACACTCTGTATGTATCAGAATCACCTGGAAGCTAATAAAGACCAGAGGCCCAGGCTTGCTGAGGGAGCATAGGGTCTCCACCATGGTATTTTTACCAGGTGCCCCGAGTGAATCTAATACAACCAAAGTCTGAGAACCGCGCAGGTGCCCACATTGCTTTTTTTTTTTTTTTTTTTTTTTTTTTTTTTTTTTTTTTTTTTTTGAGACAGAGTCTCACTCTGTTGCCCTGGTAGAGTGCCGTGGCGTCAGCCTAGCTCACAGCAACCTCAAACTCCTGGGCTCAAGCGATCCTCCTGCCTCAGCCTCCCGAGTAGCTGGGACTACAGGCATGCGCCACCATGCCCGGCTAATTTTTTCTATATATTTTTAGCTGTCCAATTAATTTCTTTCTATTTTTGGTAGAGACGGGGTCTCGCTCTTGCTCAGGCTGGTTTCGAACTCCTGAGCTCAAACGATCCACCCACCTCGGCCTCCCAGAGTGCTAGGATTACAGGCGGGAGCCACTGCTCCCGGCCCCCACATTGTTTTTTAAGTCCCATGCCCAAGAGGGACGTAATTATTGAAGGGGATTCCAAATTTATCGTTTAGGTTACATCCTCCCATTTCCTGTACATCCAGTTCATTTGAAAAATAAATGCAAATGCTCCTGGACAGATGAAATGATTAAGACTTAGGTTTTGGGGGAAGATGGTTTGGAGGTGGAGCTAAGTACCCAAGGTAGATAATGGAATGGGTGGGGAGGATGTTTGAGACGGCAAGTTCTTCATGATCTGACTGGTTGAGAAGGAAGAGGCAGAAGATGGTCCTACAAGTTTACATTTAGCAGAACACAAGTGCCACTTGGGATCAGGGATAGGCAGGTAGAGAGGATAAATGAACAATTGAGTTTGTAAGAGAGGATAAATGAACAATTGAGTTTGTAGGACCAGTGGAATGTCTAATTGAACTGGGAATACAGAGTTGGATTTTGGGAGTCCCAAAGACCAGAGACAAGATGTGGGAGTGATAGTGACGATCCGGAAGTGGGTGTGATTGCCCAACCTCAGGTTCTGTGTTCATCTGGCTAGTTAAGTTTTCTGGGAAGTCAAGGGTCCCCTAATTAAAGCACTAGTAAAAATAAACAAAAAGCCAAAAGCCTGTTGGAATTCAAATCTTGATTGTAGTGTATACTTTCAGGGTTTAATTGCCTAAGCAGAAACCCACTGTGTTTTTGGTTTGTTTAGTTTTGGTTTTTTAATAATCAAAGTTTATCATTAACTAGCATCAGTTACTGTAGAATATAACGTGCGGTATAATGTCAGGACCTATTGTAGATGCTTGCCGTAGAGACCACACATGGCACTTTGAGTTCTTGTGTCTGTTTTCCTGGTTTGTTTCCATCCTCCCTGGCTGCTGCCTTGGCTGCCTGCCAGGAATAGGCTCTCCCTCTCATTCGTGAGTTTAGATTAGAAACTAGCTCGCCGAGGTTGGCTTGAATTTTGATTGGGCCTTGAATGAGACCTAGAGGGGAGGTGCTTTTGAATAATGGGAGTAAGCTTTAGGGTAGAACTTATTTTCTCAAAGACTTTTTCCTTTTTTTAAGCCCAAATTCAGGAGTCAAATTGGCTGTGTTCAGCTTGTGTCCCACCTTCATCGCTTGCTATCCATGTGAGCCTGAACATATTGCAACTTCTCTATGCTTCAGTAAAATAGGTCTGTTCATGTGACATTACAGAGTTGTGAGAATTAAATGAGTGAAGACTTAATGCCTCACACAGAGCAGACCCTAATAAGTGGTCAGCTGTGACCATTTTTCTGCCGATGTTCCCAGTAAATGAGGTTGCTGACTCACTTATTGGATGACTTGGCTTTCATGCGAGGTATTACTGTATAATAAATTCTGCCTCCCCTAGGAAAGGTCACCAAAACACAGTCATTAAATTAATTCTTAAAAATTGCTCGAGTGGGAGTGGCCTAAAGTAGCAGTTTTTCCAGGCTCTTCTTTCTCCTCCTACCCCTTAAGTGCTGGTGTTCATAGGATTCTGCCCCTGGTTCTCTTCTCACTGTGTGTTCCCTTTTGTGCCTTGTTCCTGTCCAAGGCTTCAGTTAATCCCAGTGCAAACACTAATGACCTCTAGACCAGGCCCTTTGCCTGAGATCTGGAGCCCTTTATCTAGGGACCCACTGGATACATGTATGTATCTAGATGTTTCAGTGACTCAAACTCAGCATGCAAAACTGAATTCATCATTCTTCCAAACCCCTGACCCTTCCTCAGTCCCCTCTATTAAAGGCAACGTTATCCACTCAAGCCAGGAAGTTAAGTCGTCCCAGATTCCTCCCTCAGCTCACCATTTGAATGGATGAAGAAGGAGAAGGGGGTTACCTGAATCTCTTGATGCTGTTTCACAGATCACTCATAACCCATCCACCTTGCTGCTGCTGCCTTTTTCACATCCTAGAATCATGCTTGGACTATTGTAGTAGTCTCCCTGAACTCCATCTTGTATCTGTCCAATCCATCTTCAGCTCTGCCTCATATCTTTCTAAAACAGATGTGGTCCGGTTCTTCCCAGCTTTTGGGGCCCTCCTGTGGTTCTCCATTGCCAACAAGGGCCAGACCTACTGTGCTAGGCCCTCAGCTCTGGTTTTCTTCCTCCACATGTATCCACTGCTGCTCAAGCCGTAGAGGACTGTCGTAACTGCTTATCCTCCATAGGCCTTACTCTATCACATCTCCCGCTCCCAGCATTCACCTGGTAAACTCCTACTCATTCTTCAAAACCCTCTCTAACAGTTTCTCTTCTCCTTTGTGCTGCTGCTCTTTCTAGTATCTACCTCCGTGGCACTCATCACGCTAGATGCTGTTTTGTGTGCTGTGCATGTCTTTCAGTTTGCAAGTCTTGTCAGTGCTAGCAAGTCAGTCTGGCATGCAGCAGGTAAGAATTCAATGCCTGTTGAATTGTAGGTGAGCTTTAAAGGATGAATAGGCAGCTATTTTGGAAGATAGTCTGACAGTTCCTCAAAAGGTTAAACACAGAATTACCATGACTCTTCATTTTCACCCCAGGTATATGCCCAAGAAAATTAAAAACATACCCATACAAAAACTTACATATGAATATTCGTAGCATTTTTCATAATACCAAAAATGAAAACAACCCAAATGTTCATCAGTGGATAAAGGGTTAAAAAAATGAGATTCACAGTTGACCCTTGAACAACATGAGGTCATGTTGTACCCCACACAGTTGATAACTTTTGATTCCCAAAAAACTTAACTACTGATAGTCTACTCTTGACTGGAAATTTTACCAATAACATAAACAGTTGATTAACTCATTTTGTTTGTTATAGGTATTATGAAAATATATACTGTATTCCTATATTAATATAAAGTAAACTAAGAAAAATGTTAAAGTCATAAGGAAGAGAATACATTTACTGTTTTTTTTCTTTTTTTGAGACAGAGTCTGGCTCTGTTGCCCGGGCTAGAGTGCCATGACGTCAGCCTAGCTCACGGCAACCTCAAACTCCTGGGCTCCAGCAATCCTCCTGCCTCAACCTCCTGAGTAGCTGGGACTACAGGCATGCGCCACCATGCCCGGCTAATTTTTTCTCTATATATATATTTTAGTTATCCAGATCATTTCTTTCTATTTTTTAGTAGAGACGGGATCTCTACTAAAGGCTGTTGTTCAGGCTGGTCTCGAACTCCTGACCTTGAGCGATCCACCTGTCTCGGCCTCCCAGAGTGCTAGGATTACAGGCATGAGCCACTGCGTCTGGCCACATTTACTGTTCATTAAGCGGAAGTGGATCATCATAAAGGTCTTCATCCTCATGGTCCTCACATCGAGGAAGAGGAGGGGTTGGTCTTGCTGTCTCTGAGGTGGCAGAGACAAAATCTGTACAAGTGGACCTGCGCAGTTCCAGCCTGTGTTCCAGGGTCATCTGTGTTTTATGTTATTCATCCATGAAAAGTAATGAAGTACTGGTACTTGCTACAACATGGGTGAACCTGGAAAACAGGCTGGGTGAAGGAAGCCAGACACAGAAGGCCACATACTGTGTCTTTCCATTTATATGAAACGTCCAGAATAGGAAATCCATAGATAGAAAGTAGATCCGTGGTTGCCAGGGGTGTAGGGATATGGGGAGTGGCAGCTAATAGGTACGGGGTTTCTTTTTGGGGTGATGGTTGCACAACTCTGAATATACTGAAAGCATTGAGTTGTGCATTTTAAATGGCTGAGCTGTATGGTGTGGGAAATAGATCTCAAAAAAGCTATTTAAAAAAAAAAGTGTTCCCAGACAGTGGAACATGCCCCCTCTGCTCTTTCACATGGTGTTTCTGTGACACCTCTTTTCCCTCTACGCCTGATGCATCTGGTTATTTGTCCTCTCCAGAGCTAGCAGGGGTCTTCATTCCTGCAACCCCAGTTACAGTGAGGGCCTGTTGCTAGGCACTCAGTAAATGTTTATAGTTTTTAAAGCTGCAGATTAAAGATAAAGCTACCGTTATCAATCTAGCTGCTTGATTGAGTAAAGCTTGTTCTTGATCTTTCAGAAGGGTTTTTGGAGTATGACCCTAAATATCACAACCTCTATAGATATAAGTTCTCCCCATTTGAAACTGGACCTTTGGAATGAAGGTCCACAATTCTACCAGAAGGAAACCGGTAGAAGTATGGTGATTGTGTCTTGCTTTGGCACCACTGCAGTAAAAGAGGCCAGGTGCAGTATTTTTGCAGGATACCATGTGTATCGTTTTAATGCTGACTTCATCCTAAGAGTTCTTTCTCTGTGCCTCTTTTTTAGAACAATGCTAAAGTAGCTGTGCTAGGGGCTTCTGGAGGAATTGGGCAGCCCCTTTCACTTCTCCTGAAGAACAGCCCCTTAGTGAGCCGCCTGACCCTCTACGATATCGCTCATACACCCGGAGTGGCCGCAGACCTGAGCCACATCGAGACCAGAGCAACTGTGAAAGGTACTGGGCCTACTGACGCTGGAGACTTTACATCTCTTCTCCCCTGTAGACCATGATCCAAGTTTTGAGTAAGATTCTTGGATGAAACTAGATGTTTAGAGACTTGGGGTTTCCATGTTAGATTTAGAATTAAATTCTACAAATGATTACACCCTTTGGCACTTGGGTCTATAAAAACTTAAACAACAGTATCTTTTAGAAATACAAAGTAGCCTAATCTTTCCATGTTTTACTTTTCTAATTTGAAAAGTACTATGAGGATGGGGAGGGGGGTGCGTGTCAGAGCCTCCGATGGGGATGTGAGGGCAATAAGATGTGTTATTTGTGGCATGCTGCAGGCTGCCTTTCTGCCAGCCCAGGGTTACCCCCAGGGTTACCTTGACCAGCTCCTCCAAAGCACAGCCTCTTGGGAAATCCACAGAAGGCAGTATAGGCTATTTGGTAAATATGTAAGTTGTAATAAATATCTTTACCTTTACATCTTTTCCTTAGAATACTAAAAATAGAACTATTAGATATAAATATTTTGAAGTTTTTATTATAAAGTACCAAATTGCTGTCCAGAAAGGTTGTACTTATTTCTTTCCCTACTAACAGTGTATGAGAATGCCGTGTTTGATAGTTTTTTACGTGATAGTGTTTTACATGAATCTTCAACTGGCATAAACAGTTCAGGAGGCTGACTATCAAGTCATGTCTATGTGCCTCCTAGTTCCTCTGAATTGGTTTACTCATTTTCTTTTGGGCTATATATTTGAGTTTCTGAAGGCTCCTGCAATAAGGAAAAAGTCAAAGTCAAAGCAGATTTTGGGCCAGGTATGGTGGCTCATATCTGTAATCCTAGTGCTTAAGGAGGCTGAGTCAGGAGGATCGCTTGAGCCCAGGAGTTTGAGGCTGCAGTCAGCTATGAATGTGCCACTGTACTCCAGGCTGGGTGACAGAGCGAGACCATGAAATCTTTGAAAACATTGTTTTTTCCTGAGATGATAGGAGTGAACAAAATAGATACTAATGTTTAGAGTCCTTGTTTATCAGCATAGGGCGTTTTCTTTCATGACCTTCAATATGCCTTCTAATCCGACACTATAGATCTAAGGGGTTTTGTTGGGATGATAGTGAAGTGGAACGAGCAGCTCTGCTAATTCTAGCTGGAGGCCGAGAGTGACTTACGGTGCTAGTAACAAGCAAGTGACTGGGTTTGAGTCGTGCAAACCTGGAGCACTGATCCATTCTACAAGGGGCCTGGGCAGGGAGAGGCTGGAGGAAAGTAGTGTCCCGCCACCTGGGATCTTTCAGCTCACAGGGCAGTAGTTGTCGATGGCAGGAAATCACTTTACAGGTGGGACTGTCTGTCCTTTCCTGAAGTGTTTGGTTGGCCTTGAGCCCAGGCAGGGCCCATCCTTCCCAGGCCTTGTCCCACAGAGGTGGTAGCTTCTCTGAATCAGAAAGGGTGAGATTTCTCCTTGGGATGTTTTTTCTAGGCTACCTCGGACCCGAACAGCTGCCAGACTGCCTGAAGGGGTGCGATGTGGTGGTTATTCCGGCCGGAGTCCCCAGGAAGCCAGGTGTGTCTGAAAGCCTCGCCCAGCATCTCCCCAAGTAAGAAGGTAGCTTTCCATGTAAAATGGATTTAATCCGATCTGTCTGCTGCAAAAAAATTCCACAGGCTCCCTGTTGCCTGTGGGGTAAAGATCACCTCTACTGTCCTGGCGTTAAAGCCCTCAATGTCTCCGGTGTGTCTCCCCTGTCCCTGGTGTCTTGCCATTCCCCGAACATTTCATCCTTACGCCTCTGCATGTGGAATGCCCTTCCCTCCGCCTGGCTCCTCCTTGGGCATTCTGATTAATCCTTGGCAATCCTCAGATGCCACCCTCCCTGCTCTACCCCCACAGACCTCTGTTCTGGCACTTGTCACACTGGACTGTTTTTCCTACAAGAGAGATTTACTTGAAACAGGAACTCTGTCCTGCTTGTGGTTAAATTTCTTACAACAAACAGCTAACACACATGCACTTGGCACCTGTTTAGAAATTCACTGTGTTCTCTGTGAACATCTTGCATTGGATCATTTACAGGCATGACCCGGGATGACCTGTTCAACACCAATGCCACAATTGTGGCCACCCTGGCTGCTGCCTGTGCCCAGCATTGCCCTGAAGCCATGATCTGCATCATCGCCAATCCGGTGAGTGTCGCTGGGCTCAGCTCTCACCGCTGTGGCAGGGGGTAGGTGCTGACACGGTGGAAAAGGTCAGAGTTAACAGCGTAAGTCTGCAGCTGTGCTGGTAGGGAGAAAAAGCAGAGTAATATGCTGAGATGGAGAAGTTGGGTGCACTAATAAGATGTCCTTACATTTGTTTCCCAAGGATTCCTTCTGAACTAAATGAAAGTTTTCACCTGGTTCTTCCACCAACTAACTGTGCCTTTGGGCGAATCACTTCTCTCAGTATCTTGGTGTACCTACCTGAAGATAAGTCCATTCTTAAGGCTTCTTTTAGCCATGATTGTGGTAACCCATTGGCTCCTTTTTTGTTATACAGTAGTTTCCCCATGTCCTCGGGGGATACGTCCCAAGACCCCAGTGGATGCCTGAAACCGTGCGTTGTACCAAACCCTATGTATACTGTTTTTTCCTATACATACCTACCTATGATAAGGTTTAACTTACGAATCAGACATAGTAAGAGATTAACAACAATAACTAACAATAGAACAATTATAACAATATACTATAATAAAAGTGGCTTTTCTCTTTCCTTAAGTCAAGAACTTTCACCTTTTCACTTGAAGTACTTTACATCTTCTCTTTCTTGTGTCCAAATTGTTGGCATCACTCCTCTTGTACTTTGGGGCTATTATGAAGTAAAATAAGGGTGACTTGAACACAAGCACTGCCACAGGTGAACAGTCGATCTGATAGCCGAGACTGCCACTGAGAGACGGGTGGGCAGGTGGCATACAGCATAGGCATGCTGGACAAAGGGATGAGTCACATCCTGGGCGGGATGGAGCGGGACTTCGTGCTGCTACGCAGAATGGCATGCAATTTAAAGCTTATGAATATTCATTTCTAGAATTTTCCATGTAATATTTTCAGACCGCAATTGACCACAGGTAGCTGAAACTGCAGAAGGTGAAACCATGGATAAAGGGGGGACTATCTGTTTTCTGCTTGGGGGGGTTGCAATTCCTAGTTCCCTGTCGTCCCCATCTCCTCACACTGAGCACACAGTCTCAGACTCACAGCCCCCCCAGGGCCCTGCTCACCAGTCTTTGCAGGTAGCTTATTCTTCCACTCAGAAACTTCAGCCTTGCTAAGGCCTTGTGTTGCATTTAACGGCAGCCCTGGCTTTCCTCCTGCTGGTTGAGTCTGGGTCCTGGTGTCTAAGTGTGATGAGGATCTGTGTGAAGGTGCAGTGACAGTGACGTCACTGAGGGACATGGCTGCTGATAGCACCCAGAGCTTGTGCTCACAGCCTCTGAGAAGAGGATCCTGCCTCCCCTGTGAGCAGTTGGTTAAAAGTAGATAGTAGCTGTTTCTTTTGTTGGGGAGCTAACTAGTGCCTAATACAGACCTTTCTCTTTTGTTTTTATCATAACCTTGTGTACCAGGTAATGTGTTAAGCACTTACCCTACATTAAGTCATTTATCTTCACAAAAACTTCATGAGTGAGTTGTCGTTTCCCCCATTTATGGATAAAGAAACCAAGTTCGGGCCGGGCACAGTGGTTCACGCCTGTAATCCTAGCACTCTGGGAGGCCGAGGTGGGAGGATCGTTCGAGGTCGGGAGTTCGAGACCAGCCTGAGCAAGAGCGAGACCTGGTCTCTACTAAAAATAGAAAGAAATTAGCTGGACAACTAAAAATACATAGAAAAAATTAGCCGGGCATGGTGGTGCATACCTGTAGTCCCAGCTACTCGGGAGGCTGAGGCAGGAGGATCACTTGAACCCAGGAGTTTGAGATTGCTGTGAACTAGGCTGACGCCACGGCACTCTACCCCAGGCAACAGAGCGAGACACTGTCTCCC
>RJWJ010039089.1:0-14630 GCA_004363605.1 Indri indri | reverse complement strand
GAAAAACACGGGTTCCTGGAACCAAACCCAGACTGACAGTATCTGACTCTTCGGAGAAAGAGGGTCAGGAATCTGTGCTTTTAACAACCCCCCAAAGGGACCCTGCGGGAGCTGTCAATTCTCCATCTGATGAGGGGTGTGTGGGGAAACAGCAAGACAAGGATAGGACACAGCACAAATGCAATTTTCCAAGGTCCCAATTGATTGACTATTTGATTATTGCCATTTTTAACCTCTGAGACACTTGCAGGGACTGAAAAGAAAGGCCAGACCCGATATTGAAAACATCCAAACCCACATTTGAGGCGCAACAACTGGGGCCCCAGTAGCTTCCCTGAAGCCATCGTCTTCTGAGGTTTACTACAAAAACACTTAGTCACCCTGAGGTGTGACTCTTTCTGTCTGATGGACAGGAAGGGGGAAAGTTTTACTCATATCAATTAATAAAGAAGTTCTGGAAAGATCTGAAATTTCCAGAAAATAAGCCAACCTAGTAATACCCCTGGTCCTCTCTGTACTTGTTATGAACCACCTGTAACTCAGATTTAGTCTGGGTGAGAAACGGGGTCTCAAAACAGTATTTGCTGAACATGGATCCGTTTTCAGAGTTCCCACAAGCTCTTCCTGAGAGCCACGGGGCTTTTCGTAAGTGCTCACTGGGGGAGAGATGGCTCGTCCGCTGTTGGTGGCCTTGTTTCTCATCTGCCTTGGTGTTAGGGCTTTTACCAGGGTGCTCTGTCTACCCATGGGGGTGTCTGACCTGTGGATATCAACTATCGCACGTGCTCCCAAAGAAAAATGCTGGAATGCCCTAATCTGGGACACAGAGGATGAAATTAACCTCTGACGTGTCTTCAGAAGAGCCAGGGAAATGTCTGAATGTAAAGGTTTTCAGAAAACAAATCCATCCACGTATCTATCTTGTCCATCTCATTAATTAACACCAGCCCACCTGATTCCTAAAGCTCTCAAGATGACTGAGTCAACATGATCACTTATTAGATATAGGACAGGGTAAGTGATTCTTTGATACAAAGTAACTTCCAGGGACGCTTGGCTGGTCTCCGACAAGCATGTGAGGTGAAGTCCAAGATACGCTTCTAATCAGAGGTGCCCAATAAAGTGATTACTTCTCTACACACACACACATGCCTGCACGCACAACTAAAATTGACCTGTATCCTCAGTTGGGTCAGTTAACATGACATCATGAGCATTTTGTAATTCTCTTGAAATTCTTCAAACACAGCCTCTTTAAAGGGCCGTATACTATTCCGCTGGGCGGCAAAGACATCATTTATTCAACTTCTTCCTTGTCATTGAACATGTCTGTTACTCTCAATCTCAGTGTTGCCAATAACACTGCGACAGACAGAGACAGGAGAAAGTCACCATCGGCCGGGCTTGCCCCCCAGGGTCAGCGTACAGCAGTCACAGGGGTGGGGGGAAGGACAGTGAAACACCATGAATGGTCAAGATCTGAGTCACAAACCTGAGAGTGGCCTTGATGGCCGCAACGGAAAGCAAGCGTGAGCGCTTTCTACCCCAAGTCTTATTACTGTACCTGCTTTTTTTTGCAACCCAATCACAATCCATCATCATGACATCCCGGCAGCACCTCCTGACTCCCACCTGATGTGCTCTGGGCGGGACCTTCCATTACCCATAGCCTCAATTTAGTGTACCAGGCATAGCTGCAGATGTTTTACACATACCAATTTAATAGTACAAACCACCCTGTGACATGCCGGTAATTATTCCTATTCTACAGAGAAGAAAACTAAGGCTCCCTGTCCAACATCACAGCTAGTAAGCCGAGCTAGCACCCATCTCAGGCTGAGCCCTGCTCAGGGCAATGCCACACGGCTGCTGTTGTTGCTGGTGTGGGATGGGGCTCAAATGTCACACTGGTCAGCTGAGCCTGACAGGACCTCTGGCCCCTCAGAGGGACATGCTGAGACAGGATTCTGCGTTAGGCAATTTCCTGCAGGTTCCACTGAAGGACACTGTGACAACACTAGCTCAGGGACAGAGGGTGGTGGTGGCCCATGGCTCGTGCTTGGGGAGAGTGTTTCTGGCTGCATATGAGAGTCACATTCAGGGCTGGGGAACCTGTGACCTTGGGGCCATGTGTGGCCTTCTGGATCCTTGAGTGCAACCTTTTGGCTGAATCCTAATTTTACAGAATAAATCTTTTCCTTTTAATTTCAAAATATTCAGGGGGTACAAATGTTCTAGGTTACATGGATCATTTTAGTAACGCTTGAGTCCTGGCTATAGGTGTGTCCGTCACCCAGATGGTGTTCATAGTACGTACTCCAGGTTGGTTTACGACCCTTCAGTGCTACTCGGACATGAAAAAAAAAAAAGACGAATTAGTACCTTTTGCAACAAATCCTTCTAATAAAGAGATTTATTCTGTGACGTTTGGATTTGATCGAGGGGCCGCCCTTGGGGACTTGGAGGGCCGTTTGTGGCTTCGAGGCCGCCGGTTCCCCTCCCCTCCTGGTCTTCTGCAGCTCTGAATTTTCGTGGTTGATGCGAGTCCCAAAGTGTCCTGTAGAAAACACTGTTAATTGTGTAAATTACTCTTACAGCCTTCGCAAGAGTCCTGCAGGGACATAGCGGTTGTTAGAGATGTGACATACGGGGAGATTCTGGTGTCTGTTCACCTGTTCTGAGGTCACAGGGATGTGGGTCCAGTGCTCATGTGCCCAGCAGTGCTGGGGGGGACGTAGGGGGGGGATCCCTCTGTGGTTCATAGTGGTTCATTTCAGTTTAAAAGCTGTCAGCCTGCCCAGTTTGAAATCCCGTAAGTCATGAAATCACTGCCACCTAGTGTCATTGCTTTGCTTTTCTCTTTTCTTTTCTTTCTCTCTCTTTCCTTCTTTCTTTTTCTTTTTCCTTCCTTCATTCTTTTCCTTCCCTCTCTCCTTTCCTTTCCTTCCTTCCTTCCTTCCTTCCTTCCTTCCTTCCTTCCTTCCTTCCTTCCTCAAAGTCTACTGATTTAAATGTTAATTGCACCAAAAAAATACCTTCACAGTGACATTAAGATTGGTGTTTGACCACATACCTGTGCACCAGTCCCTCACAGAGTTGTAGCTGATATCCCGGGGTCCCTGCCTCTGACAGAGTGACGGTGCCCAGGCAAGAAGAGCCCGGAGCCCTGCAGTGCCGTCCCTCCTGGGTGCATGTACAGGCTCCTAAGTCATCTTTTAATGGTGTGATCAGACCTCCAGCAGGTCTAGCTCTGGAATAATAAAGGATGCCCAAAAAACGTCTAAAAAAATGCTTGACATCACTAATCATCAGGGACATGCAAATTAAAACCACAATGAGATACCACCTTACCCTGTCAGAAGGGCCATTATTAAAACGTCAAAAAAATGATAGATGTTGATACAGACGCGGTGAAAAGGGAACGTTTACACACAGTTGGTGGGAATGTGAATTAGCACAACCTCTATGGAAAACGCCATGGAGGTTCCTCAAAGAACTGAAAGTAGACCTGCCATTCAATCCAGCGATCCCACTACTGGGAATCTACCCAAAGGGAAAGAAGTCATTACATCAAAAAGACACCTGCACTTGTATGTGTATCTCAGCACAATTCACAATCACAAAGATATGAAATCAACCCATGTGCCCATCAACTGAGGAGTGGATAAAGAAAATGTTGCATAAGAATACCATAGAATACTACTCAGCCATTAAAGAGAATGAAATAATGTCTTTCTCAGCAACTTGGATGGAACCAGAGGCCATTATCTTAAGTGTAGTATCTTGTGAACGAAAAAACAAATACCGCATGTTCTCACTTACAAGTGGGAGCCACGTGACAGGTATACGTGGTCACGCAGAGTGGCGTAACGGCCACTGGAGACTCAGAAGGGGGCAGGGGGTGGGCGGAGGAAGGATGCAACATTACCTATCGGGTACAAGGGACACTGTTTGTGTGATGGGTGCACTAAAAGCCCTGACTTCACCGCTATGCAATTCATTCATGCATAAGAAAACCACCTGTACCCCCTAAATCTATTGAGATTAAAAAAAATGTTTTAAACTCCCTTAAAAATAAAAGAAAACTATAGGAAGCTTAACGGAAGCGGGAGAACCACTTAAGCAGGTCTAAGCGAGAACAGGTGGTAAAATTGAGTCGCGTCGCAGAAAGTGGCGTGAGTGGATGTTGAAGACACCAAGGCTTTTCGAATTCTAACATGCACATGAGTGACCTGGGGGTGTTGTTCAAATGCAGATCCTGATTCTGTGGGCCGGGGCAGGGCCCGAGACACTGCATTTCCAACGAGCTCCTGGAGGTGCACCTGCTGTTGGTTTTCGGAGCACACTTGGTAGCCAAAGCACGCAGGGTCGTACTGATTCCTCCACGGCTGGTTGTGTTTGGCCGGGTCGGTAGATTTGCAGGAGGCTACTGTTTACTTGAAGGCACAAAACCTCCTGGGAAAAGCTGTATGAATCCTCATGCCTTCGTACCATTCGGATCCTCCCAGAGTCATCGGTCATGGCTGAGTTGATTGGAATTGCAGAAACATGTGCTGTAGCATAACAGACTCCATTGGGTCCAGGAATATTCATCTTTAATTTCCTTAGACACAGATCCGTGTTCTGCCAGCACTGAGGATCAGGACATGTTAGAGCTGAAAGAGAAAGTGGGGTGCGTCCTGTTCGATGCTTTCATTTCATAGGTGATAAGAACGGAGGCTCCACGTCACCCCGCCGGGTAAGGGCACAGCTTCTCACCGTCTCCTGTCCCTTTTCCACTTCGTCCCTCCGTCTGTGATTGTGGCCGTTGTCAGGAGTGGGATGGTTCATTTTAGAGGTGATTTCTACGCACTCTCCGGTTTTATACTTGTCCCTCGTTTCACTCAAATTGCAGACCCCACTTCTGTTCGGGAGGAGTGGCGGCGATACAGCGGATATTCCGCTTTCTGGATGCTGGAATGAAGCTCCGGTGTCACGTCTGTGTATCTGCACAGAGTGTCCCCTGCCGTGCATGGAAAGGTGCCACCGTTCTCTCCCGGCTGCTCCAGTCTGCAGGCGTTAAAAGATTCCACGGGAAGACTCACGGGAGAAGGGACGAACGGTGATTTGGGGAGGAGAAATCTGCCCTCGCTTCTTGGTTCACTGTGTCGCTCACAGGCTTCTTGGCATCACACCTTGGCCAACCCGGTCTGAAACGCACCTGGTAGCGTGTACGCAGCACACGGGCAGAAGGAGGACAAAAGCCCGTCATCCCCCTGGGCTGCGGGGAGGAGGCTCCTGAGATCTGTGACTGGCGCTGCCTGCGAACCAGGAGCTGAAGCATCTCCCGCTCCCCTCGAACCTCAGGGTGTCCTGTGCCGTCTCCTTTCCCCAGGTGGATTTGCCAATCACACTGTTCCCTTACAGGCTCAGACTTCGGTTCTTTCCTTCCGCCTTTTGTTATTGACTGTCTTTCACATTTCTCTTTCACACTAGATTATGAACAGTTTCATGTCGGTAAATGTTTAACAACAAACCCTGCAAAAGAATCTATGCATATATTTATTTATACATTTAGGTTTATTACAAATTCCACTAGTATAAAGGGTGCATAGTAAACCATTTACAAACAATAATACAATATTGTGCACAGTATTTTACTGATATAAATAATAAATATTATATTGTATGCTAATCTTTACTGTCAGTTCCATTCTGTCCACTGATTCTTATGAAATGCTTTCGTTGGTATTAACTCTCGTATCTGCAGCCAACCTACGGTTGCAAGTGAAGAACGAGCGTCGTTCTGCTGTGACAGGTGGTTGATATTTTCATTTGCATTCACAAGGCAGAACTGAAACAATGAAGACACAGTTGTAACTTCACTCATTTGTCAGTGACGTGAGTGATTACTTTGTTGAATTGAGTGACAGTTTCCAAATACTGGAAAAATATTCCTTAAAATTTGTGCCGTTCACAATGTCATAGCTACAGGCGCCGCACACATGGAAGTACAATCTGCGACATTAACATTTTCTTCATGATGTCCTTAAAATAGCCAATCAAGCCCAGATTTCTAGCAGTCGATGCTTTCCGTGGTGAAAATCTTCCCATAAAAGCCAAAAATTCAATCTCTCAACGTGATAGTATTGAAGCAGAGTTGAGAAAAGGTGTTCAGTAGCCCACCAGGCAAAACAGGTGTGAAGAGCACAGGTAACAGTGCAATGTAGTAAAATAAATAGGAAGTGATGAGTTCTGGGTATTTATTATTTTTATTTTTAATATAATTTATTTACATTTGATTTAATTTTTTAAAGAAGGCCCATTTTTATTCATAACATGGTCTATTAAAATAACATTAAACATTTCACCAGCATGAAAAATATTGCAGTCAAGGATATGATTGAAATTTAAATAATGGCTGTGCGTAACAACCAGTTCCCTAATTTCCCAAAAACCTAAAAATCGCCTCTCATGAGCCAGAACAAGTGGCCCCAGCACACCACTGGTTTAAGGGCAAAGGGTACATCTTATTCGTCTTTGAATTGATCTGCACACAGTAGGTGCTTCATAAATGTGTGTTGAATTTATTTGTAAATTACTTATTTATAAATAAGAGTTCTGAACTAGATGATTTTTGAAATCCCTTCCAACTTTAGTCTTTTTCCTTCTGTTTTAAAAATCCCATTTCAAAATAATTAAGAAAACCTAAAAGCATGAAACAGAAAAATAAAACTCATCTCTGGTTCCACCACCCAGGTTTAACCATAGATGGATTAACTATCTTGGCGTATTTGTCTCAATTTTTTAAATTAATGGCCCATGTTCACTGTAAAGAAATCAAAGAACACAAAAGTATAAAGATGAAAGTAAAAATAATCACCTGAAACCATTACCCAGAAATTGCTATCACTATCGTTAGGTCGTTATTGTTTCAGCTCTTTTTCTACGTATTTATTCAGAAAGAAGGAAAAGGATAGACATTTACATGTTTGCAATACATTTATAAAAATGGAATGATGTTCTAGATGGTATTTTGAAATTCAGTGTTTCAGATTTAACTTAATAGAAGAAAAATACTGAAGGTATTATTAATTTTTAAATAAACAGCATCCAAGAAGAGCTATTACTGTGACCTAAAGATCATTTTAAGGTTAAGAAAGATTTTGGGAAATATTAAAATATTATATTCCAGATTTTGAGAAATATTAAAATATTATAGTCCTTATGATACGAGGGGTGTCTTTTTGTAAACTCATGTTTAGGTTTTAGGAAGTATCTATTGAGACTTGCTTTGAAAGATGGAGGTCTGGATACTTTCATAATCTTTCACATTGCCCTCTCTCAAAGCCCATTTTTTGTTAGTTGTATTATTATTTTTTATTACCCAGGTCTATAACACATATATTCTGTTCTATAACTATAATCCTTAAAGTTACTAAATGTTAACTTTATATTTAGATGGATCAAGTGATGATTATCTGTCCTTGTATCATAGCTTCTACCTTCATGAGTTCTGTATTTAAATTCATCCCTTAATTGATGGATTTTAATGCCAAACATTTTTTTTAATTAAAGAAAGGCTCGTAGGCGTTACATTTCTTCAGTTCTTCCTTGTGGCTTTTATATCTTCATGACATCTTAACTTGGTATGATATTCCTGGCTCACACTTTCTCTTCTCAGAACTTCATAGATATTATTGATGTCTTCTGTCATTGAATAGTATTGCAGAAAACTGTAAAACCAACCACGGTCATGTCCCTCTTTAGGGTGACTTCCTCTCTCTGCCTGGTGCCTGAAGAATTATTTCTTTATCTTTGAAGTTCAAAAGATTTAGTAGGACAAGTCTTGCTGGTAAGCTTTCTGTATCACATTTTTCCAGGCACAATGTGTTTTTGCGATTTGCAGCTTCAATTCTTTCTTCATTATGGAGACATTCCCTTCTGTCTTTGAATGCATCTTTCGTTTAATTTGTTGCATTTTCTACCGTGGGTACAACACGATATTCTTATGTGTTCCCTATTCGTTAATTTCTAATTGCTTTTTTCTATTTAATCTGCACTAGAGTATTTCTCTTATGTCATTGATTTGACTTTCAGTGATAATTATTTTGTTCTTTGCTTTTTCTAATTAATTACATCCAAAAGGATGTGTTTTTGGTTGACAATTTATTACATTTCCAATCCCCTTCTTTTTTTTGCTTATCCTCTTATCTTTAGGATGTTATTTTATTAAATCAATGCTATTTTTAAGTTATTGTGTAGCAGGAATTAATTGTGAAGAATTAATGTATACTTTCTTCTAGGTTGGGATCTTCATTTTTCCCTCGGTGTGGGTTGTGTGTGTGTGTGTTTTATAGTTATGTTATGCTAGCATGTTAGCAGATATAACATGCCTTTTCTTTCATCTTATTTATGCTCAGGTGGGTCTATCCAGACATGCTGTTTGCTCACAAATATAATGGATAAATAACTATTTGACTCTCTTGTCACTTTATCTGAGACCAGGTTTTTTTTTCTTTTCCACAAGTAAATCTAAAGGAAATTTTCTGTTCTATTTAGTTCTGTATAGTCTGCAAGAATGGGTTTGGGAGAAGGGATAGATTCAGGTGTGTAAGGATGTAGAATTCGTTAGGACACTTGGGCTCTATGCCTTCTTCTGAGCTTTGTAAGTGGTGACCAGACTCCAGGATGGGACGGCCCCTCAGGGTCCTCCCCTTCTGGTCCTCACCCCTTCGGGGAGTCCTCTCTACACCGTCGAGGTTGGTCTGCGTGACCCATAGCACATGGCAGGAGCCACGGTGTCGCTCCTGGGGGCAGGTTATAACAGATCTTGCAGCTTCTGTCCTGGCTATTCTTCCTCTGCTGCAGAGCACCTGCTCTGGTCAGCTGTGTTGTGTTGTGATCAGCTCTCGGAAAGGCTTTTAGGGCCAGTAAAGAAGCCAGGTGAGTGAGCTTGGAAGTGGAGCCCTGACGAAGCCTCGCGGGATTATGTCTCCTGCTGACTCTTGTCTGAAGCTTCCTGAGAGAACCGGAGCCAGGACCACTAAGGTGAGCTGCTGCTTGGTCCCCTGAGACTGTGAGATAATGTTTGTTGCTTTGCGCTGCTAAATTTTGGGCTATTTTGTTACGCGGTCTTGGAGGACTGACATACTGGCCTGTTGAAAACCATCCCGTAGAGAGCCTGCCGGGCTTGAGTTATGTCTTCATGTCAGTGTGTTTCTCTGAGCCCTGGCTCGTGTCAGGAAGGGTGATCTCCCTTCTTCACTTTGAAGACGGAGGAAGGAGAAGGTACGCAGGATGCCAAGGCCAGGCAGAAGACTCCGCTCTGTGGGTTCCTTTCTCCCTTTTGTGCATTGCCCTCCACAGAGGTCTGCATCATTCTTTGGGGAATACATTAGTCTGCTCCGGCTGCCGGAGCAAAGTACCGCAGACTGGGTGGCTTCGACGGCAGCAATCTATTTCCTCCTGCTCTAGAGGCTGGAAGCCACACTCAAGGTGCAGTCAGGGTTGGCTTCTCCCGAGGCCTCTCTTCTTGGCTTGCAGACAGCCGCCCTCTCGCCACGTCCCCTCGCGGTCTTTCCTCTGTGCCAACATTCCCGGCGTCTCTGTGTGTCCTAATCTCCTCTCCTTAGAAGTCGGACTGGATTAGGGCACACCCGCGCAGGCCTCATTTGAACCTAATCACCTCTTTAAAGGGCCTGTCTCTAAATACAGTCGCATTCTGAGGTCCTGGGGGTTAGGGCTTCAACGTATGAATTGGGTGGGTGGACACAATTCAGCCCTGAACAGTTAAAATAGCAAAAGCTGTAAGTACTCATCAGTGTGCTGCGTCAGGAACCCCGATCATCTCATTCTGCTGGCACCTTGGTGGAGGTGGTGGGGCGGGTGGGGAAGACGGTGGTTTGTGAAATCATACCACGGGGGCCCACAAAGATTCGAGTCGGAGTTACCAGGCCGAGAGGGGGATAATTCACCCCCATCAGATACCATCAAGGAATCAAAGACTTTTCAAACTCTTTATGTTCCAGATGAAGGACTTTTGCCCCACCGAGGTAGAGCTATCAAGCAAAGCAAAAGCACAATTAAATATAACAATATATTTCAGCCAATTAGAAAGTTGTATATACATGCGGCCTCAGCGTGAGAATTTCTTTTAGGCAGAGGCGTGTTTTGACCAACTCTGACCTTGGACAAATCATTTAACTTTTATGCATCTTGGTTATCCTATTAAATTCAGATGTTGGACTAAGTGACTTTAAAAACCTCTTCCTTTATGAATTTAAATGCTAAATTCCCGGAAGAGGAACTTAGGTTATACATTAAGCATAATTTTTAGGCTATTACAATGGTGACACTGAACTTTTAATGCTGGGAGTTTTGTTAGTTTTTCTCAAGTGTCTTTAGGAGAAAGGCGGCCTGCATTCCTGCTGTGGTTTATATTAATACATAGTTCAAACCAACCGTTGAGAGATTGTGTATCACTTCTTGGTTCCCTGTATCTCTAGAAAGGATAAGATGAACAGCTTTTAAGGGATTAGGTACAGATTTTAGGTTTTAACCTATTTCTTTCCATCTTTATGCATTTGCTGGAAAAAAAAAAAAAAGGGAAAGGAAAAAAGTAACAGTCTCAGCCACACGAGAGGAGGTGTTTCACTGAGAGTTGGGAGACCACCGTCACGCGCTGTTACAAAGGCAGAGACCGTTTGCGGTTGGCTCTGTGTCTGTCCGGGTTCTCACGGGCGCTGCTGTCTTCGGGTCACTTCTGAGTAGCTGTAGAGGACCCGGCAGTCGGCTTTCTGCAAGGAGCCAGGGACGAAGCGCAAGGACTGTGGGGTGAAAAGATGAGGAAGAGAGGGTGGTTTTCTGCTCAGTGGCAAATGCCAAGCGTGTCTGTTTGGGTGTGTGTACTTGTGCCCGACGGGTCTTTCTGTGGGGACATGGCTGCCTCAGTCTCGCAGTCCTGCCCTGAAAATTCAATGGGCTGTCCTTTCCCTCCATTTCTGAAATTTTCACTTGAGGAAAATGTCAGCTAATTTGGCGGCGTACTTTTCTCCTTGTCTGCCCACATCATCTGGCTAGTTCACGATTCACCCCCGTGTGGCGAGCTATTCTCGCAGTGGTAGTACTGACGTTGTCCATATTCTCATTTAAGTTAAAGGTGAATTCTTCTCTGTTATTGACTATATTAACAAGACTTAGGAGGAAAAGTGTTATTAATAATTTGGTCATGGTATCAGTGTGAGCATAATGTTGATTATTACTATAATAGCTAACATTTTTGAATGAGATCTAAGTTCATGGCACTGGCCTCAGCATAGTAAGTGTGTTAATTTAAAGGGTGCAATTCTTTAAGGGGGTACTACTGTTATTATTCCTGTGTTATAGACAAAGAAACTAAGCACTGAGGGGCTGAGTAATATTGCAGAAGAGAAAATGACAAATCCACACCGGTAATGTTTCTGCAGGTGAAAGCCTTATTCCTGTGTCATTAGGGGAGAAGCCTCTATATATATGTGGCAAAGATGGAAAAGGTTTAGAAATTATCCACTGAGAGGCAATTTCTGTAAAGGTACTTAGAGGTTTCATTATGTGTCATTGGAATCTTACATAATATCAGGGTATATCACCTAATTTACAAAAATGGTACAAATACCTCTATTTTATATCATTGTCTCCATATGAAGTTATTTTATTTCTGCTTAGCCAGGTAGATAGAACAATTCATTAGTGATATTTTGAGATCTTGACTTTAAAGAGAAAAGACAGACAGAGTCAGTGGTGACGATTCCTGGCATGGATGTTTACACACACGCACACACTCCACACAATTATCTGTTCATTTTCACAAATAGCGGGGTCGTGATTCATGTCCAGAGTTGACCTGTGTGGAGGCAGAAACTGTTCTGAGCTGGGCTGGTAAGTCCCTTCCTGGGGACATTAGGTTTGAAACTGAGAAAGTCTGCTTGGTGTCTGTCTTGGGCCTGAAACCGTAAGATAGAAAGCACAAAAGATGTCGTCAGCCATGTTGTTTCCTGCCATGTGCTTTTGCCAAAGGAGAGAAAAACAAACCATCAGATATGCAGATGAGGGTAGAAAGGAGAACAAGATCCTCACCTGGTTCTAGTTTGTTACCAGGTCCGACTGCATTCTCATTTTCACGTTCTGAAAGACATATGGACATTCTTATAATAAATTATTTTTTCTTAAGGCAGTTCGAGGATCTATTTTTGTAGAATGATTTTTTAAAGAAAAATTTTGGTATGTTTTTGGATGTATTTTAGTATATCTGAAATGTGTGCTCTAAGACTCATGGACTTGCTTAAAAAGCAAAGGAAATGTCAGCTTGTTCTTTAGGTGATGAATTTGCCATGCAAATGTGAAGTTTCCCTATCTCTGATAAGCCCCATAAACAGTAAAAATTCATTAGAGGCACTTGTGAGAGCTCGGTTCTGAAAAAAAGAAGACAGACAAAGGCAGTTAAAATAGCTCTCATGTGGTTTAGGGATTTTCTTCCATGTGGCATTTTCAAATAAGAGCCAGTAAAGTAGATGCCTGACATTTGGAAGGGGAAATTCACAAGAGGTGCATCTGAAACCCTTCAGATGTGCCATCCTGCACCGCCCCTGTGGCACGTCCCCTCCTAGGCCTCTTCGGCAATGCAAAGGGGTTGACAGTATCTACTTATTGATATTGGCAAAATGAGATGGTGTTGAGTGAAGTTGCTGGAAACCGAAGGACTCCTGCCTCCAAACCAAGCCTCCGTAAGAGGACAAATACAATTTCCTTCATGTATGGCTCACAAATAGCTGATGCATGAATGTCAACTCTGTCCTGAGATTGCAGAATTTAGAAAGGGTCTAAATGTTTCTAACTGTATGGTGCTGACGTATTTGATGCTGGGTAATGCATGTCTCTAAGCAGACCACTTCCCATGCACAGGGCTTAGCGCACACAGCTTGGATGAACCTGGTATATACATTTCATATTTTCTCTGAGAGTAAGACATCAGGTGCATTGGAGAGAGGCATCATTCATTATGGACACCAGAGGACCACTGGGGGAACTGCACTGCAATGTGCTAAATGGAGCTATGCGGTAGTATGTACGAATGGGAGAATCGACCTCGTTATGGGCTTTTCTACTCAGATGCCTGCTTTGCTATTTTTATTCATCAGCATGTAACTGGCCAACCCCTCTGCTATTGCATTTCAGGAGTCTGAGATGGAGACGTCGTCTTCTAGCAGGTCACTCAGAATCATCGTTCTGAGTCACTTCTGTGTATTGAATATGCTTTCCGAACTATCCCATAAATGTATTTGGAGATGTATACAACCATGAAAATTATATAGTGCTATTTTGTGTATACTTTGTGTCATCATTCAAGTTTATTTGCTATAAATAGTCCATCAGGTTTTTACTTTTCTTCTAAAACTTCTAAGATTAAGGGTGTCATAAGAGAGTTGTGAAGTATTCCATAGCTGTAGCAAAACTAGGTTTCTATTTTGGTGCCTTAATCTGGGGACAGTTGTGCTGTATCCAATTTCCAGTAGGGGAAAAAGTCAACCTCAATGTCAGAGGGTCGAAGCTCCCTCTCCTGGCCCTGTGCAATCCTTAAATCCTGCTTTTTTCAATTCTCTGCGTACTTACATTACACTTAACCCCTTGTAGTCCTAAGGGAACATCCTCTGGGGACTCAATCGCCATTCTTTGGGCCATTAATTATGAACTTGTCAGAGCCAAGAATTTCACGTGAAATGTAGTTGTCTAGATCAGCGCTGTCCTTCAGAACTTTCTGTGATGACAGAAATGTTCTATATCTGCATTATCCAACATGATGGCCACTGTCACCTGTGGCTAATACAACAGAGCGACTGAATGTCGAGTCTTAGTCAATTTTAACTAATTTAAATGTAAGTGCCACGTGTGGTTAGTGGCTACCATGTTAGATAGTACAGTTTAGACACTCATGACTTCTCTCTGTAAAGGTCTGCATTGTGTTGCCACTCGCATCAAATACACTCATGTCCCTGCCCCAGAGGAGGAAAGGACAGTCACACCACGCTCTGCCGAAAGCACCCTTTATTCTTTCTGCTAGAGTACTCCACGGCGTCTGCAATCATGGCTACGTGGCACAGGCAGCTTATATTAATAAGTACTTTCTGCTTCATGGCATAGTTTTGCCCCCAATACTTCAAGTGACAAAGCCAGGTCTAATCTGCAGGAAGGTGCTGGCTCTGGTTTGGGTGACACATTTAGTCGCAGTAAGACACAGAGAAAAGGCAAAGTAGAACATACACACGTGGGCTTCTTGGTGAGACTGGAGTTTTATCAGTTTTCGTGGCAGAGATAAGAGATACTTAGTGGGAATCCCAACAGTAGTGCCACGGGGTGACTGGCAGTGGAGAAACCCTTGAACGCTCTCAACGGCAGCATCCACAGCCGCCCCCTAAACCACCCTGGAGAAACATACAGTCCGAGAAAAACTGGTTGCCATGTCGCTCATAGGCTCCTTTCATATGAAAATTCTAGCTCTTCCCCAAGCAAACCTGGTCCACCTAACAAGTGAGTTTGTAAAGCAGCTAAAATCGGGGAGTCTTTATTTGCTTTCCAAAAAACAATTCACCAAAGATTTTCTTTAAATAAACAGT
>RJWJ010039088.1:0-14633 GCA_004363605.1 Indri indri | reverse complement strand
TCTAAGGAGCGGATGGCACGAGAGGGAAGTGGAGTGGAGGCAGTGCCCTCGGGGATGGGGGCAGTGTGGCTGGAGTTTGGGCGGCGTCGTTGAGGAGCTGGCTGACTTTGGGTTTTCACGGGGAGGAGCTTGTAGTGGCGGGCGGAGCTGCGGGCTGGGCCGGGCTTAAGGCTGGCTTTTGTGCCAGTCTCCCTACCGCCTTCCCACCCGCACTGCAGCTGCCAGCCTGAGCCATGGGCCGCCGAGCCCTCTTGCTCCTGCTCCTGGCATTCCTAGCGCCTGGGGCCACCATAACCCTCCGACCGGCCTTAAAGACCCTCGGCAGCCTGCATTTGCCAACTGGCCGTACATCCCGCCCCGCTGTAGCCAAGAACTACTCGGTTCTCTACTTCCAACAGAAGGTAAGGGGGGAAGGGGGCTTCGCAGTCCCAGGCCCAACCGCCGGGACCTCCGCCCCGCAGAGCCCGGGCAGGAGAGCCCACGCCGAAATTCAGACCCCTAAATGCCTAGGACCTCTCTGGTCTTTGGCTCACACTTCCCAGAGGGTGGCCTCAAGTCCCAGTTCTGTTTAAATTTTCTCCTCCCATTACCAATAATTTGATAGTAGTCCTGGCTTCATACTCTTGATTCAGATTCTTTTGTAATCAGTCACTTCAACTCCCCCTGCTCCCAGAGGATGCTCCAATGCAAAAATCCCTTGACCTTCCCCCAAATTCAAATTATTGCATGCAACTCTGGCCCCTAGTATGTGGTGACAGTCATCTTTTGCCCCAAGGCAGCCCATAAATACAAATTTTCATATCTTTACCTATTACATGATACCGGATATTTATCCAGCCTAAAAGCCAGTGTATCATCTTAGAATCAACTCAAAGTTGATTTTGTAGCCCTGTTATTAAGAATTTTTGACAGTCTCTGTTCCCCATAAGACTGAACACATGTAGCCTATGCTTTTAAAGGAAGTTGTAGGAGTATGTCAAAATTTGAGATGGAAGGGAAGGTTAGCCTCTTTATGGTCTGTAACTTGAGTATAGAGATTTAAGACAGGCTTGATACTTTTGTGCTTGGCTGCAGCGTGGGACCTTCCCCATAGGCCTGGATGGAAAAGTACATCCTATGTGAAATGACAAGTAACTCTTATAGTTCTGCATTTCTGGAAGCCTGTATAAAGATAGGCAAAGATTTGGAAAAGGTTGGGATTAGAAACCAGTGCAAGAGCCTGAATCTTGGCTTTAGGGAGTCAGAACAGGATTCCACCTTGCTATCTCTGTGACTTCAGGCAGGTAACAGTACCTCTCTGAGCTTACTTTCTTGATCTCCTGGGGTTGTGGTGATGGTTAAAAGACAGCAGATGACATGTCCCTAGCAGAGTATCTGGCCTCAGGCACTTATTATGGGGTTACAGACCTGTGTGAATCTTGAATAGGAATTTGGGAGAGAGAGATGTCACGAGCTTGTGGAATAACTTATCAGAAACAATTTTTAACCTAGAAATTTGAGTCTGTGAGGAAGAGAAAGCATTTTAATTTTAGCAGAGGTGCCAGGAAATAGAAGTGTTTTTCTCAGGCAACTACCTTAAATTAACTCTCTAGGGAACAGTTTCCTCATTTGTAAATTGAGAGGAAGGGACAAGGACCAATGTGTTTTATACTTTACTGAGAAAAATTAAAGACTCCTTGGGGAGCTGTCTCAGAGAAGGTACGTAAAGGCTGAAGTGGAGGCCAAATTAGTTCAAATTGGTTCAGCAGCCCCTCTCTCCCTGACCTCTTTCTACTGGAGCTCTCTGCTTTTATCTGTTTTGTATACTGGGATATTAGATATAACTATTCTCAGAGTTCTATTGCTAAAGTAAAATTGAGGGGGAAACCATGGGAATAGAAGATCTCTAAAATCCCATTGGGAATGATGAAAAAGAGAATTATCCGCAGAAAACGTGGGAATGAAAGGATGGAAGGGAATGAATGATCTGTTAGTTTCTGTTTTATATTCCTTTTTTGTAGATTCCTTTGTTGGCCATTTTGCTGTTTAGAAATATAATTTGTTCCTTTTTCCATTTTTTGATAATTTGCAAAATCTGTTTGGCTTTACCCACCTTTTGCCCACTGATTTATATTTAGTTTATATTTTAGGACACGGATTACACATATGTATTTATTACCATAATAATAATTTTCACTACATCAACTCCAATTAGTTTGATTTCATTTTTTTGAGAAAAATTTTCACATATATATTTATTACTTAATCATAGTAGTTGCCAATTTCTGGACCGTAGATTTTTATAGTTGAGGCTGACTGTGTGTAAACTCAACCTCAATATTTTTAGTTAGAGCATATGACATACTTTTATGTCTTTTAATAATAAACTTACTGAGTCTATAAGGCTTAGTTTTTATTCAAGGTTTAATTTTATCAAACTTTATAATTTCTTTATTGGTGGTTATATCTGTACAGGTGACCAAGCTGGTTCCAGTGGCCTTATATCACACAGCGGGCAGATATGGTTTTATGGAGTGGTCTCTGTGAAAAGGCTTAGCCTTTGGCCTTGTCCCTCCCCTGCTTAGAAATCCTTCATAATTCTGATTGCTTGCAGGATAAAGGCCAAACTCTTTGTCACGGAATCCACTGTTCCTTACCACATAACCCCAGTTGGTCTTCCCAGCTTTTATATCCTCCCCACTCCCACACACTTACACTTTTAGCAACCTAGAACACAAATTCAAGTGAAGTTTACCGTGTCAGAAATCTTCTCTGGAATACCATTTCTCTTCTCTACTAGTTAAACTCATACTTCTATTCCAGTGGAAATACCACTTCTTCTGTGAAACTTTGACTTCTTTAGGGCCATTTAGTTAGTCTTTTTTCATCCTACGTAATTACTACTATACTATAAAAAAGTATAAAACACAAAATGTAGTTGTTGAGGGAGTGAATGCATGACTATCCAAAGAGAACCTAAACAAAGACTAACACCATTTAATTGACATGAATCATTTTTAATTTTTCTTATCTTACTTTCATTCTTTACCAGTTATTTTTCTTCCTTTTTCAGAGTCTTCAAATATTGTTGATTTAGTAGGAATATTTAATTTCTTTTACATGAAATAACCATATCAGAAAAAAGGATAGTATATCGATTGGGCACGTTAAGGCTCTGGGAACCTGTATGATCCCAGTGTCATAAAGGACTCCTTTTGTGGTTACAGTGTTGTACTGCTTATTACCTTTCACCTCCCTCAGGAGTCCCTCAGGCTAGAATGTGAGTACAGTCACACATTTTACTGCGTGATGTAATGGAGAAGGAGAATGGGTCCTGTCAGGCTGTCATTATTCTCAGTGGTAAAATAGGGAACAACATCTACTGTGTTAATAGTCAGGGTTCTCTAGAGAAACAGAACCAATAGGTGGCATGTATGTATTTCTCTCTCTCAGGGGGCAGGAGGAGGAGGAGAAAGAGAGATTGACTGAGAGATTTATATTAAGGAATTGGCTCATGTAGTTGTGGAAGCTTAGTAAGTCCAAAATCTGCAGGGTTGGCTGTCAGGCTGGAGACCCAGGGAAGAGTTGCAGTTTGACTCCACAAGCAGTCTGCTGACTGAATTCTTACTTGTTCTGGGTGGTCAGTCTTTGTTCCACTAAGGCCTTAAACTGATTTGATGAGGCCTACCCCAATCATGGAGAGTAATCTGCTTGACTCAAAGTCCACTGAATTAAATGTTAATCTCATTTAAAAAAATACTGTCTAGACTAATACTTCTAGACTAATGATTGACCACATAATTTGGGTGTCATGGCCTGGCCAAGTTGACACATAAAGTTAACCATCACATCTTCCAAGGTTGTTGTCAGGGTTAAGTGTGGTAACATATGAAAGCCACGTGCACAGTGCCTGGAACATGGTAGAATTTAAGGGACTTAGAGTAAATGCTAGTTCCTTCCACACTCTGTCCTAAAACGACACTCTCCGTAGTGGTTATACATTTCAGATTGTTCCAAATGCTTGACAGTTGTGGTAATGACTCATCTGGAAACTAGTGGTGGTCAGTCATTTGTATCAAACTGTTCCTCTTTAACTACTGGTTGGTGTTTCTGTAAGAAGTCTGCATCTTGACCCAGAATTGAGCTCATTGCCATTGACTCCTGCAGGACCTTCCTACAATGCCTTCCTTGTCTGCTGTGAGGTTATCACATCAGTGGGTTAAGTTGTTTCAATTTATGAACATCCCTTAGAGTTTTGCTTTCAATTCCTGTTCTAGGTTTCCCTTCCCACTTTTGTCTCAGTGGCCCTGATGTTTAGTAAAATGTAGCTGTGTTAGGCCCCTTGGAAAGACATATTGATACTGATCTTTCTCTTCCTTCTCCTCCTCTTATTGGTTCATCTATTGATGGCTTTACCCTTAGGTCTGGAGTATACTGTCACAAAAATTGTGTGAATTCTGAACTGATTCTATGTTTGGTGACACAATTATTTTTGGAAGGAGTCTGAGAGATAATGTAGCCCAAGTAGCTGGGGCTTCAGGAATGCGCTAATTTTTCTATTTTTTGTAGAGATGGGGTCTTGCTATGTTGCCTAGGCTGGTCTCAAATTCCTGGCCTCAAGTGATCCTCCCACCTTGGCCTCCCAAAGTGCTGGGATTACAGGCGTGAGCCACTGTACCTGGCCCAGGATATACTTTTTAATAAAGATACTATGAATTGAAAAAATTGACCATAAATTAAAAATGATTAAGGAGAAAGATGTGGGAGAGTAAAGCTGTGCTTAAATGTCTAATGCATTAGTAATGATAATAATCTACTACCATTTATTTATTTTTAAATTAATTTAATTTTTTTTAGAAACAAGGCTTTGCTCTGTCACCCAGGCTAGAGTGCAGTGGTACGATCATAGCTCACTGCAACCTCATATTGCTGGGCTCAAGCGATCCTCCTGCCTTGGCCTCCTGAGTAGCTGGGACTGCAAGCATGTACCTCAATGCCCAGCTAATTAAAAAAAAGTTTTTTTTTTGGTAGAGTCAGGGTCTAGCTATGTTGCCCAGGCTGGTCTTGAACCCCTGGTCTTAAGTGATCCTTCCACCTGAGCTTCCCAAAGTGCTGAGATTACAGGAATGAACCACGATGCCTGGCCCATTTGTTGAAAGCTTTAAATGCCCTAGACACTATGCTAAGGACTTAATAGACATTTACTTATTTAATTCCTATAACTGTCCCATGAAGTAGATGCTATTATTATCCCATTTTATAGGCAAGAAAACTATCAGAGAGGTTAAGTTACATGTCTGAGCTACACCACTTATCTGTACCATTTTGTTTTTCTGAAAATAAACTAATTTCTAGTTCTAAAATGGATACAATTACCTTGCTTGTTGTACTAGTCAGAATAGGCTAGTTTATGCTGCTTTAAAAAAACTAAATTTCGGTCACTTAACCCAACAAAATTTCTGACTTTTCCTGTGCTTCCAATAGAGCGAGCAGGGGCTGTGATCGTTACATTTACTCAGAGACCGAGTGGCTGGTGGAGGCTTCCTCTCAACATATGCTTTCATGATCACTGTAGCAGCGGGAAAAGAACATGGAAGGTCTTAGATAAGTGCTCCAACCTGGAAATGACTCATGTTACTTCCTCTCGTAACCAGAACTGGTTAAATGACTACACCCAACCACAGGACAGGGAGACAAAAAGTATTGGCTTTGTAGTGCATAGAAGGAGACACAGCACTAATGACTACCATACTCAATCAGTCACTGACCTACTGACCCTGACACACCTACTCAGTGCTCATTTAATGCCTTTTATATGTCAGGCTCTGGGCTAAGTCCTGGGGAGGCAGAGATGACTTCATCCTGAAGGTTCTCAAATTGTACCTGTTGACCATTCCAATTACACATGCTCAAACTCATATCTGAAAAACTTGGAAAAGCATTGAAACCTTTGCAATGTCTTAGCATTCATATTGTTGGAACTCACAGGTTGCTTCCAAAAATATACCTGAAGTAAGGCAGGTTTATTTAATATTTTCTCGTTCAACTTGTCATCAGTATAATAGTTCATGGACCTGATATATGTACATTGAAACATATGATAAAAAGGAACTTATTTATTCATACCATTGTTCAGGAATCAAAAATAATTGTTTTGCCTATATTATAAGAAACAAAATTGATATATTTATATAAAAAATCTTAAGCATGCTTTGGTAAGTGTTAGGTATTTTTTTCATTGAAAAAATCATTATGCACTGATAATTTTTACACCTATTTAGAAAATATGTAATGGGAGAATTTATAAAAATCTTTTTTTTCTGGTTCACAATTCAAGAAAAATCCTAGTTATTGCTTATGAGCAGTGAATGAATGAACATTTATTATCCACTCTGGGCCAAGTATTATGCTAAACTTTTTTACAGATCTGTTTTAATTAATACAGTCACTTTTGAAATAGATTTTTAAATTGAGACTTATAGAGCTTAAGTGTCTTGATCAAGCTATTCAAGGACGACATTGTGAGTCACATTGTAATCTGTTGTCTTTAAGATCTGTGATCTTTCACTGACGTTGTGATACTCTGTGTTCTAAGCAGTAGTAACAAAACCGAAGTCTCTGTTCTTTTTATATTCCATATTCAGTCTTTACAACAATCCTGTGAGGTAGATATTATTCTCATTTTTAGAAATGGAACTACTGAAGTTCAGAAAGATCAAAGGAGGAAACATCCAAAATATCCCCATTTGTAAATCTCCTGGTTTTTCAATCCCAAATTGTAAATAATTTGTGGTATAGCCATAACACGGAACATTATTAGTCCTTAAAAATTATGGTCTTGAAATATATCTGACAGTGTAAGAAAATGTTCATGCATTAATGGTAAGTGAAAAAAGCAAAATAGAAAACTGAATGTACAATGTGTTTCCAAATTCATTTACTCAGTTTTATATTAAGCACCTACTATATGCTAGTTACTACTCTAGGCACTGGGGAAGAGCATTCTAGGCACCGGGAATGTCTGGACCAGGAAGATCAAGTACACAAATCCTGAGGGAGGTGTGTGCCTGGCGGGAGCAACTGTAAGGAGGCCAGTATGGCTGGAGGGACGTGCCCAAGGGAGAGAAGAGTAGGGTAGGAGGCTGGGGAGGAGGCCAGAGAGTAGGTAAAGGGAGCCAGATAATGGGGAGACATGTGGAACATTGTAAAGAATTTGGCCTTAAGTCTGAGATAAGAAGTCTTTGGAGCTTTAGGGCAGAAGAGTGCCATATTCTCACTAATGTTTTAAGGGAAACACTCTGAATATTGTGTTAAGAATAGACTGTAGAAGGGAAAGGGGGAAACAGGAAGTCCAGGCTGTTGCAAAAGTTTGATTAGAGACAATTGTGGCTTGAATTACTGTGGTAGCAATGGAGGTGTGAGAAATGCTCAGATTCTGGATATTTTTGAAAGTATAGCTGAGAGGTACAGTTGATGAATTAGACATGGGGTGTGAGATAAAAGGGTCAAAGGTGACTCCAAGGATTTTGGCCTGAGCAGCTGGAAGGATGGAGTCATCATTTAATAAGATGGGGAGGGTTGCAGGAGGAGTAGGTTTGGGGAAGGAAGGAGACAGACATGATATTTAGTTTTAGACATGATATTTGAGTCAGCAGTTTAAAAGAAAGGTGGGGCAAGTATTAAAAATTTGAAGCTATCAGTGTACAGATGGTATGTAAAACTGTGAGACTGCAAGAGATCACCAAAGAGTTAGCTAAGGTGGTCTTTTCTTCTAAAGATGGTCTTCTGAACACTGCAGTGTTTATTTATTCATTTGGTTTGGTTTTTTGAGATCTCGCTCTATTGCCCATGCTAGGGTACAGTGGCATCATCATAGCTCACTGCAACCTCAAACTCCTGGGCTTAGGTGATCCTCTTGCCTCAGCCTCCCGAGTAACTGGCACTATGGGCGCATACCACCACGCATGGGTAATTTTTAAATTTTTTGTGGAGACAGGGTCCTGATGTGTTGTTCAGACTGGTCTCAAACCCCTGGGCTTAAGCAGTCCTCCTGCCTTGATCTCCCAAAGTGCTGGGATTATAGGTGTGAGCCACTGCACCTGGCCCAACATTGCAGTATTTAGAAGTCAGGGAAATGAGGAGCCAGTAAAGGAGACTGAGAATGAATAGTTGGAGGAAAACCAGGAGATTGTGATACCATGGCTGCTTGGTGAATAAAGCATTTCAAGGAGAAGAGGGTAACCAACAGCGCCAAAATAAGATTAAGCCTGGGAATTGGCCATTGGATTCAGTCATGTGGAGGTTATGGTAACCCTGACAGGAGCAATTTCTGTGGAAGTGTGGTGGCGATGGGGAGGCGGGGGTGGGGGGGGTGTGAAAGCCTAATTGGATTAAATGCAAGAAAGAATGAGAGGAGCTGAATCAAGACCATGAGTGTAGATAATCTTTTGAGGAATTTTGCTGTAAAGGGGAGCAGAGATATGATATGACAGATAGAGGGGGAAGTGGGGTCCCATTTTTAAGATGGAAGAAATAATAGAAGGCATGTTAAAGAAAATGAGCCAAGAGCGTGAGAAGGTGATGGAGCAGGAAAGAAATAGGAGAATTGCTGGTGGGATATCCTTGAATAGGCAAAAGGAGATGGGATCTGGTGAAAAAACAAGAGGTGAACAGTTTGACCATAGTAATATAGGGGAAGGCACATTATATAGGCATGGATGAAGATAAGAAGGTGATGTGATGGTGGGACCTTGTGTACTGTTTTTCAGAATGCCTCTATTTTCTCAGTGAAATGAGATGGAAGGTCATTAGCCAAGAGTGAGGAGGAGAGAAAATATAGATACTCCTCTAACAGAAAAGGAAAGTAAATGAACCAGGGACATAGAGTTTGATTGCAGGGCAACTTCGAAGTCTCAAGCAAGTTAGTAAGACCACTTGCCTTGGCTGTGTGTTTCTCTAGTTGTATTCAGTTTCTTGGGTATGGTTGTGGAGTTGGTGGAGAGTTCTTTTTAACCAAAATTGCCCTTTTGCCAAATGAGAACAACAAAGTGAGAGAGATGGGGGTGTGGGGGCGTGTGAGGAGTGTATGCAAGAAAGTGATTATACCCATCATCCAGGGAATTTCCAATGTGAGGAGGGTGAGGGACAGTGAAAAGTTGGATTATAGGTGACAGTGAGGCTTCAGGATTTGGGGACTCATACTAGAGGGGGTGAACTGGAAAGGTAGGAGGAAGTGGAATGCTTGAAATAGTACGATGGGATTATAGTTAATGGCAGTGACAAGATCTAGGGTTTGACCATGGGTTAGTTACTAAGGTAGGTGGAGGACAAGATCATTGGAGGAGGGTGGAAGAAGAAATTAAGTGACCAGGATAATGAAATCACCAAGAATTTTGAAAGAATTTTGAATTTTGAAACTAAGGGACTAGGATAATGAAATCACCAAAATTTTGAAAGAATTTTTTGAGTCAGGTTAGAGTGTCCGTGAGCAAGGAGCTAAAACTGTCAAAGGATAAGGAAAAGTGAACAGTAGTCAGTAGATGATTACAGCAAGAAGGGTGGTGGGGTCATAGACCTTGATGACAGTACTTTAAGGGGCTTGGGGAGGACAGTTAGAAACAAGAAGAATACCTACCCTACCTCCCGTGTTGGGAGGGATTTGAGAAAGAGAGCATTCACCACTTGAGAGGGTCAGATATATTTATATGTTTGTTTATAGCTACATAGAGAAAGAGTAGAAGAAAATAAACTGAAATATTAACTGTAGGGAAAATGTATGGGTGACGTTTCATTTTATACTTTATTCTTTTCAGTATCTTTTACATTATCTATAATGAACCTGCATCATTTTATAATCCATTAAAAAAGTGTCATTAAAAAAAAAAAAGCAGTTGACCTATCCTGGCTGACATAGGCAGTGTGTGGCAGTGTCAGAGCCCAGGACCTCGGACTCCAGTCTCTGCGCCCCACCCAGCACCACACCCCTGGGGAACGACTTGGACTACTCTTGTTCCTCTGTCGCTGCCTAGCCATGGCTGCTTTTGCCGTCTTTCCCTTACAGTATCTTACATCTTTGTCTTCTATATATTGCTGGGACAAAGATGAACTCATTTGAGTGGAGATGGAGGAAAAGAAAGAACAATGTCCCTTTCTACCCTATTTGAACCTAAGGTTTCATTGAATGTAAGAGGAGAAGAAGGGGAGAGGAAAGAAAATAAAGGTTTTCAGAGGAGCTTATACCTGTGTGAAAGATAGAAGAACTGAGGCCACCTAAATAGGACCAGCATTTATTTTCCCTAACTCTGCAACCCCGCCTATCTGCCTGCTTTTAGTCCCTTGCGCTACCTGCAGCAGATAGAAGCTCCATGGTTTCCTGTAAGACTACTTCACAGATCATTTCCAAGTCCATAGTTGTTGATCTGTCTCTCTCTTTTGACCCATTTCTCTAATAATCATAGTAGTAATAATAGACAATATTTGTTGAGCTCTTACTATGTGCTGGCAGTGTTCTAAGCACTTTACACATACTAGCTCATTAATTCTCACAGTGACCCTGTGAGGTTTGGTATTACTATCCCCAATTTATAGATGGGGAAACTGAGGCACAGAGTGTTATATATTTTAGTCACTACCTCAATCTGCCTTTCAAATTTTCTACTTGGAGGATCCGTAGGTCTGACTCAGAACCAGGTTAATCTGGGTTAGATGACTTGGTCTGACTTTCTTCTGGTGACACAATTATTATGACACAATATTATTGAAAAATAATATGCTAGGCATGGTTCTGTAGACAATAGATGGATTGCTCATGCAGATCTCATTTTCTGATTGGGAAATAAAAAGATAATAAGCAAATAGATATTAAATAAGATTATAAATTGGAATGATTGCCTTGAAAGAAATAAGCAGGGTGACATGTATGTACATATGGGGTATAGGTGATGGAAAAGCCTTTATGTCAGGAAGGTTTCTCTGAGGAAGGTATGTTGGACCTGAGATGGAGCAGAAAGTATGAAGTCCCTAATGCATTAAAATGTCAGTTGTTTTTGTTCTTCTTTCTCCTGTACTCCTAGTAATTACCAAGTTGGGTTAATTCCATCCTCAGGGTATATCTGTTATCTTCACTTGTGTAGCCCTCATCCTCATTGAAGCCCCTATTACTCATTGCAGTCAGCCTCTCCTGGCTACCAAAAGACTAGACCAGCCGATCCTCCTCACTACCTGCAGTTCCCCTCGACTGCCACCCCAGAAGAGTCGAGTCACTCTTCTGCTCAGAACCTGCTGTGACTCCTTGTTGTTTGCTTTATTAAGAACAAACTCCTGTAGCATTCAAGGCTTTTCACTCTATGGCCCCAACCCACCTTTCCAGTTTGTTATCTAGTCTCCACACATGCCTGTTCCTTTCCTGTCCCTACGCCTTAGTCTACATTGTTCCCTTTGCCTGGAATGTCTCTCTCCCATGGCCCTTCCCCCCCTTATCAATCCCATCCATCTTTTAAGCCCCATCCCAGACACTGCCTCTTCCAGGAGCCATTTTTAAAAATATCCTGGAAAGTGTGTGATTGGTCACATCTTTCTTTGTACTTCTCTTATGGCACATGTCTCATTCTAGCCTTGTGTTATAATCTTTGTAGCCTCCTTACACTTTTAAAGCTGAAAACCTGTCTTATAAATATCCATACTCCTCCACGGCATACAGTACGTTGTTCTACCTGAGTGTTATCTTCACACATCTGATGCATCCTTCCCCCTCCTCTGTCCCACTTCCCTACACGTTGAGGTAAGGAAGGTGTGTGTGTCTGGAGGAGATGGAGGGCATGGAAACTTGGATCCCAACTGTCTCGCATTCTTTTGGAGAGCACAGTAGAATGTCAGACAAAAAAGACCTGCTTGCTTTCATTCTCTTATTTTGGTGGTCTGGAAGCTGTGGCTAGAAGTTTGTGCTGACCCTTTCCCAACATATCTACAGAGAAAAGTTATAGTAAGGAGTGCTCATTTCTTGTTTCTTTGGTGTATAGGTGACGGCTGGGGGAAGGGTAAAGAATGAACCCATCAAGAAAAAGGTCTTCTTAAAGGCTACTTCTGTGGTGCTTGTGTACCGCACATGTTTATTAAAGATTTTGGTTTTTCATTTGCAAGTGGAAGCCAATTAACTATGTAATTTATAAATCCTTACTTGCTATGGCATATATGTCAGTTAGGTCACCTCGCCCTGTGGTGCTGCTTCTGAAGAGAGGCAGCAGCGATGTCTCTGTCAAGCCTGTGATGCTCTTTCTTGCTGCTTATGTCATGTGAATCGCCCAAATGGGTGAGGTAAAAGCAGATTTGTTAAAGTCAGATTTCTTTAGTAGCTTTCTCTGCGCAGCCCTGCAATTTGGTTTTACAATATGTAAGGGTGGAAAGGTGTGATATTTTTTCTCACCCATCATAAAAGTCATGGCTAACACTCCTCTAATAAAAGACAGGTTAACAAGAGAAAAGGATAACAAGTTTATTTAATCAAAATTTTATGTGACACAGAAGCCCTCAGAAATGAAGATCCAAAGACCCAGGGAAGACTTCATTTTTATGCTTAAGTTCGATGAAGAATGGACAGCCACATAGAAATGTGATTGGGCAAAAAGGGAATGATCTAATGGTAATAGACTGAGTGAGGAAACTCAGCAAGGTCTGTTCTGATTCTTCTTTGTCTCCCTGTGTGACATTCCTTCTTCCTGGATATAGGGCGGGACCCCTTCTGAAATGAAGGTCTTAGAACCTACTTTCAGACAAGGTAGGTCAGAGAATTTCTTTTTGGTCAGCCTTTACATAGAAAGGTGGGGGAAGGTTAGGCTTAGTATTTCCAGGTTTTATGGCTAGCTTTTGGAGATAGGAGTTTAGTTTCTATGACCTGCCTCGGGGGAGAAAAGGGAGCAGGAGAAAGAAGGGCAGGAAAAGGTGAGAAAGATTCTTTGCTTCTGAGGCCCTTCCAGTGTCCTTCAGTTCAAAGTACTTAGCAGGCCAAAGGACCATACTATGGGGTGTCATTTTCTGAGCCCCAAAAGATACAATGAAATATCACTCTATTATAGCAGATATAAGATCTAACAGTTACCTAGTAAAACAGCACAGTCATATATTCATTCGACAAATATTTATTTAACTCTTCCTATGTGCTATACACTATATTAATAGCTAGTGTTAAGTGGAAAGCAAAGACAGACCTCTTGAAGCTTATAGTTTAGTGGGAAAGAAGATACAGGAACACGTCGTATTCCTTCCCTGTAGCTTTCATTGACTTTAAGAACATAACTTGGTGTTGAAATAGTGTGGGAAAGAACACAGTTGATCAGAGTATGGTGGTTTTGCATATTTACCTTGTGATAGGCACTGCATAGATGCATATTTACCTTTTTACCATGCAGAGAGGTACTACTCCTATTTTATAGAGGAATAAAGGGCTCAGAGGTAAAGTGATTTATGCATGATCACATAGCTGATATGTGATAGAGTCAAGATTTAAACCCAGCTTAGTTGACATCAGAGCCCTTGTACCATGTTGTCTCTGTACTGACTGTATTTCTGAAATAGAAGGTTTTGTAGTTCATGGCTTACATTTAATTCATATAAATTCATATATTCTTGGCTGATTTAGAGACAGTAATTCATATTAGGCAATAATAAAGTGGAGTGCAATTTTAAGTCTTCTTCTTAGACCAGCTTGGGTAATTTTGGAGAAGAAAAAAGTCATAATGTGAGTTTCAGTGACACACAACTTTCTTCTGACCTTGGCTTTGTGTTATGGAAAGAAGAGCTTTAAGTTAATGGGAACTACATTAGCAGCAGAAGGGGACTATGAAACATTTTAAGATAAAACTGACTATGAAATATTTTGCATAGCTCCATGCATTCATAGAGTAAAGGCTGTCAAGAGGCTTCCGTTGACAACTGCAAAAAGGGACTATCCAGGGGAATAAAGGAGACTAAATAGGTGAGGCAGGAGCGAAGTCACTGCTACAGAACTTGCTCCTGAAGCTTGGTGCTCAGTATAAGCTTACCCTAATTCCATTAGCAAATCCTCCATTTTAAGCTTTCTCAACAGTCTGTGTACAAAATTTGGCTTGGAACAAGTTAATAAGAGTTCATGTAAGTGTCTCTAATTGATGCTGCATGGACTAGTCACTGCCATATATTCATCTTCCACTCCACTTGGAGAAGTCCTTGCATGTCCCCCTCTTGCATTCTGCTTTCGAAAGTCTACCAGCCCCTAGGTTAGAAAGTCAAGTCCAGTAAACTGTACCTAGACATTCTGTTTTCTTTAAAAGCCTGGGGACTGTTCTCATCTTTAAACATGATGTTTAGAATAATAGCACTATTCTTCTGTTTAATAAAATGTTATAATTTAAAAGGATATTAGGCTGAAAATTTAAGCTAGTCTCCCTCACCACTTTTATGAGAAACTTGGCTGTTTGACCCATGATTGTAGTTATATTATTCTGCCACTTAAGCGGAAATAAATAATCCCTTGAGATATGGATTTATACTCTTCAGCATATGAAGTGATGAATGTGATGTAAGCAGATTATTTAAAAAATTTTTTTATAAAATGAAATATCCAAATCACTCATGTTTTATTTCTACAGTATGTACCATTCCTTAAAGTTCTATAATTTATA
>RJWJ010039087.1:0-14659 GCA_004363605.1 Indri indri | reverse complement strand
GTTGCTTATGATAACCCTTCATGTTACCTTTAATTTTTGTAGATTGGTGGGGACGTTCCTTCTTTCATTCCTCGTTTGGACCATTTGTGTCTCCTGTCTTTTGTTCTTGGTCTGTCTACCTAAAGATTTGTCAGTTTTGTTGATTTTTGGTTTTCTATTTCACAGATTTCTGCTCTAGTCTTTATTACATCTTGCTTTGATTTTAGTTTGCTATGATTCTTCTAGAATATTCATGTGGAAGCTCAGGTTATTGATTTGAGATCTTTCTTCTGTTCCGGTATAGGTGTTTTAAAGCTATAAATCATCCTCTAAGTACTGTCTTAGTTGCTTCCCACAAATTTTAATACGTTACTATTTTGTTTTAATTCAGTTCAAAATATTTTCTTATTCCCTTTATTTCCTCATTGATCTGTAAGTTATTTAGATATATATTATTTAATTCCTAAATATTTGCAGATTTCCCAGACTGTATTTCAATAAATAATGTAGTAAATGCAGCTTTTTAAGGGTTACTGTTTGCATGGTATGTATTTTTTCTTTCTTTCTTCTTTTTACTTTCAAAGTATTTGTGTCTTTGACTCTAAGGTGTGTGTCTGATAGTGCATAGCTAAATATTGCTTATTTAGCTGATCTGATAGCCTCTGCCTTTTTATTTTAGTATTTAGACCATTTATATTTAATACAGTTATTGGTATGGCTGGATTTACATTTGCCATCTGGCAATTTATTTTCCGTATGTCTCCTGCCTTTTATGTTTCTCAGTCTCTTCTTTCATGACTAACTGTGCTACTTTAATTCCTCTATTGATTATGTTACATTATCTATTTATCCAAACCAAACGACTCACTAAATGCAGCCAGGAAGCTACAGATCATCATAGCTTTCCCAAGCTTGGCACAACCTCTACCAATTGCAGGGGTGGAGGTAAGGGCTTCAGCTCTGTAGCTGCTACTTGAGGAGACTATTTAATGATCGTTTCAACCAGCCAATGCCACAAGTCCTCCTTGTGATTTATTTTTAATAGCTTTAATTTTGTTGTTTTGTTGCTAAGCCTGTGATGATGCTCTCCCCAACAAAACAATAGCCTATTCTTATTTAATTCATTGAGAAACTGCCAATCACCATGTCACAGATTTTAACTACCACAATCTTGCTATGTGGCCTCACTTAATATCTAATTTTAAAACTTAGTGTCATTGATACTTTGAAAAAATGACTTGCTAGGGGCAAAAATTACTCTGGCAAATGATGATGAAATGTTCTATGATCCAATACAGCATCATTTTCTAGAGATATATCCATCTTCAGGAGCGATAGAATTTTCTCTTTCCTCTCAATTTTGAAGTAGTATGAGATTGGTTAAAAAGTTGATAAGCTGTAAATATTTTTGTAATATCCACTAAGCAATAATTTTGCTTGTTGAGTGGCAGTGGAGGGGTGATCGTAAAGGCAGCGGATATTTTTCAAATACAGCTGGAGTCACAGGATCTAAAGTGAGAAAAGGGTCATAAATGAGCCGGCTCTTCTCATTCACAGACAACCCAGTGACTCACCTCCAGGCAGTGTCAGAGTAGAGGCCAGGACGCGGGTGCAGCAGTGTGGGCAGGCAACAGGTGGCACACTCAGGGGGTGAATAGTAAACTTAAGAAAGGAGGCATTCTCCAAGGTGCTGAGAGTGCTAGTGGAACAGAAGAGAACGAGGAGGACCCAGGGGACAGGGGCTGCTCTCTGAACACAGGGAGGCCTGCGGTCAGGGAGAAGACCCGTCCAAGGGAAGGTTCGGCCTTGGAAGGAGGAACTCAGTGACCACCAAACAGACACCTGTGGGAGGCTCACCCGGCACCTCCCTCCCACCTGTCCCTGAAGCCAGCAGCACTGGAGATGATGCAGAGATCAGTGTCCCAGGAGGTGAGCAGAGCAGGACGGGGTGGGCAGCACGTCAGGACAGGTGAATGGGGGACTCCACACTGCTCTCCGGGTCTGAGCCTCATTCTTCTTTTTCCTGGAGGGAACTTCAAGCTCCCAGCACAAAGGAAACACAAAGCTCCCTCAGCAGGGGTACTTTTGACTGATGATTTCAATTCAGTTACGTTCCCACTGGGATGCTCCACAGGACGTGAGCCACTATCAACGTCCTTCCTCTACGGAGGCGACGCAAGAGGAAGAAAAGGTGCAATTAATCAACTTGAAGTGTAGCTGCCACGGTCCCACTCCTGACAGAGGTCACGAGGCCTGAACGTGTGACCCCAGCCTCCCCGCCACCAACGCTGAAAATGTCCTCCGTGTTCCCTCGGCCCCTCTGCTGGCCTGACGGGCAGGTGGTCAGAACCCACACCCCGGCGGGAGCAGCTCTCAGTGACGGTCCTTCCTCGGTGGTCACAGTCCCCGTTGAAGAGTGCGGCGGCCCCCAGGGGGCTGGCGAGTTCTGTGCTTCCAACATGGGCATCACTGCCCCTGGGGGTGGCACCATCCCAGTTTCCAAACAGGTCGGTTGTGGCACTTAGGACAATGATGACACAGAGATGACAATGTCCGCTGGACAGGCTCAGCCTCCTGTTGAAAGGAACCACGGCCACGTTCTCCAGCAAAGGGACACTCCCTCTGCCCAGCACAGCCCGGGCTGTGGGGACGGAAGACACAAACCCTTCATGAGAGGCGTCACAGTGGGAGGACCAGCCCCTGTCCTCTGCACGTTCTGACACTGGGGCAGTCGGCACTGGGCTCGGTGTGAGGCACGCGCTTCTCTGGGTGGCATCCCGTCCGCATGGCTGGTGAGCCCTGAAGCGTCCAGGCCACCGTGCTCCCAAGCATGTCTCGGCGATGGGGGACAGCCCTCGGGGCCAGCAGCAGGTCCTGGGGCTGTGCCCACAACTGTGCGTCCTTTCCACGTGGGAGGCGGTGCCCGGGCTGCTCTGGGTGTGGACATGCAGGCAAACCGCCAGGCAGGACAGGGCAGTGTGGCCAGTGGGCCCGGAGTGCCACAGGCAACCATGAAGCACAGGCTGCTGACAGTCTGTTCTAGAACTTTCCTTCACGCCCTATTTTCACTTTTGGAAGTTTTGTCATTATTTTCTAATAGCAAAAATGAAAATAAATAAATCTGGCCTTGGAAAGAAGCCCTTCTTTGGGCTGTTGTCAGTGGACGGGGCACAACGGGCCGCGGGCCCCACCGGCACAGGCTGCCCAGGGAGGAAACAGCTCGTTGCCCCCGAGACCCATTTGTTTTCCTGGGCCCAAAAGAAAACGGGTATTTTTCTAAAATTCCTACATAAAACCCTGAAATAGACACATTTTTTTCTCTGCTACCACACATAGAGGGAGAACATTTTCCTACCCCATGGATGGGAACCGCCCAACAAAATTCCTACACTTTCCTTCACTTGGCGTAAACTCCGAAAGCAACGTCTCCCAGGTTTCATGAACGTCCAGAAAGGGATCCAAAAGTCAGGAAAATAAAATGATTGGTGTTTTTTTTATTTTGTAATGTTTAAATTAAAACCTGGGCTGATGCATCCGAATTGCTTTGCCTGGTTTAAATTTTCTAATGAGAAAACAATGGTTTGAAGAGAAAACGATACTTATTTTGCTCTTAAAACTATAATAAAACATCATTTTGACATTCAAATAATGTATTATAATGAATTTTTTTTCACTTTACTTGTCCTAAAACAATAGTTTTACCTTTTACCATTTTAAGTCAATGACATCTGTACGGAAATACACATTTTCTTCTCAAGAGAATGGAAGTGCCAAGCTCCCCTCTTTAACGGCTTTGGTGGCTCTCGGGCCTGAATTAACGTGTCTGTCTGTGTGTTGTGCCGATGATGGACATTTAGACTTCGAGGTATAATTTCCAGTAAAGAAAAGTCATTTTATTTCCATCCGAATAAGCACTCTATCATACTAACCAAGTCAAACAAAGTTATTATCTGGCTTTTTGCCAAGGTATAAAAAAATAGAAAGGTCATATTTTTAATAGCTTTGTACTCTGTAATAATCAAATTCGAAAGCCTGCAGAAATAAACTGCTTGACTGTATCGGGGCTCCCCGCACCCATTTAACTCCCGGCTTGCCGCTCTCTGTTTGACACCGTGAGTGCGCAGCTCGCTGCCTGGGCCTTATCTCGGCCGTTGGCTTTTACACGAAGGCGCGTGTTCTAATCATAAAGTGGCAGAAACCAGCTAATAAGAAACAAGTCTATTCGACTTCACTTTGCAGACTGCACCCAAAGATAACGACCAGTCCAATTTCAGCTCCGGGACGAACACGATTACAGCGTGTAAACCAGGACACACTTCGAGCGTTAATAGATTACTCAAATCGACGTTAATTAAAACAAACACCTGCTTTAAAAGCCACTTTCATTTTGGGTGACGGCACTGAGTTGCTTGAAACTCTAAACAAATTACTCCACAGTGTTGCTGTAGCAGATTTCCTAGTTTCCCGTTGAGATGACAGGTAATCCCCAGGATTGAAGCAGATCTCGTGGATATTAGCATCAAAATGGCAAGGGTAAAAATAGTAGAAAAATATATATAGAGACATCCTGTTGAAGAATCACAAAATTCATATTTCTACATAAAGAAAACTTTCTGTGCGATGGGTTTTAGGCGACTCAGCTGACCACGCAATACACACATTTCAGCCATGAATAATGCTATTTTGCCCCAAAGAAATTCCAAGAACGATGTTGCTACCTATAAGTAAACTTTCTTTGTGCATTTCTCCTTCAACGCCCCCGTACTATGGGGATATCAGCGCAATATTAATAGTAAAGTTTATTTTCATCTGTGTCCTGCACCCTGGTGGGCTGTCCCTCGGAGCCTATATAACTGAATCTTCGTACATTCACCAAAAGTCTTTTAACCTGCGTGGGCCGAGATTCTAGAAGTGAATGGAAGTGTTAACCTGCTCAAGAGCCATTGTCAATGGCTTTCATCAAAACTTCAGACACTGTAATTTAAAACAAAGTGTCCTTCAGCTGCTAATAACTATTACACCCCAGTAGTTTAAAATAGGGCTCCGCAAACTTATCCTTGAGATGAGATAGTGACTATTTTAGGCTTTGCGACCAAGAGGCCGGGCCAGGAGATGATGTAACTATTTGTATGATTGCCTACAATGTAACCATTTAAAAATGTAAACACCACTGCTACCTCATGGGTGATAAAATGAGCACATAGATAAATAAAACACCAATCAAACAAAGAAACAGAAACCCAGGCTGCTGGCTGGCTTCGCCCGAGGCCACAGCGCACTGACCTCAGGTTCCGGGAAGAGCCAGGCAGGTGAGCTCACGGCAAGTGTCCTGAGTTCTCCCCTAGGGTTGTGGCATCGGCTCTGCCGCTGGCCAGATTTGAGCAGGTTATTTAGGGACTTTTGGCTTAATTTTCTCATATGTAAGTGGGGGTGGTAACCGTGGCAAAGACAGGTGGTGGTAACAGCAGGTGGCACCTGCCGGACTACACCTGACCGGCCAGCGAGAATCAGTCTCTACTTCAACACAGAGCCCTGAGCTCCTCCCACTCTCTCGCGGGCTGGGTCCTGGGCATTGGGATGCGCGTCCACACCCCGCAGGACAAGGTGCTCGGGCCCAGCAGCCGGGGTGGCCGCTGAGGGCTCTCGGGGTCTCGGCCTCTGGTTGGCGGGAGCCGCCTGTCCCCTCTCTAGGCAGCCGAGTGGCTGATGAAGAGCCGGCCTCCCCGCAGCTCAGGCGAGGGTGGGGGCGCCAGGCCAGGCTCCCACCTGCGCTGGCCACTCAGTCAGCAATCCCTGCGCCTCCCCTCCGGCGTGGAACCTGGTGCACTTCCCACCAGCCAGCACTGCAACCTCAGCCACAGGCTGATCCTGGAACCTGCCCTGTCCTTGGGGTTGCGGACGACTCCCGTAGAGCCTCGGGATACAGAGAAGACTCTTCCGACTGCCCCAGGCGGGGTTGGCCAGACTCAACACAGCCTCGGCTCTCTGCGTTGGGCACTCCGTTTCCTGTGGTGCTGGAGACATCCCCGCAGCTCTGCACAGAGCGGCAGGGGCCCTCAGTGGAGAGAGGCCGGCCCTGCGACCCGGCACCTCCCACGGCGACGGGCAGGCCCCCGCCCAGGCCTGGCTGCATCTCCCACCACGGCGCCGGGCTTCTCTCAGGCCGGGAAGGATGCATGAGAGAGACAGAAAATCTCAGTGCCAGGGAAATACATCAAGTCACCTTGAGCTAAGGTCGTCTGGAATGAATCCTGTCCTTCTGGGCTGAAATTGTGCCAAAGGCAAAACCACTTTTTCTCCTTTCCTGCAGCCTGACGTGTGTCACAGCCCGTGTCGAGGACGTGGACGGAGGACAGTGCCCTGTTCTGGGAGGGCGGGGGAGGGGGAGGCCGGGCGGCACCCTGTGGGACCCTCCTCTTCCTCAGCCTGCGGGCGGGCGCTCCGGCGAGGTAGGTCCTGATTAGTGAAGCAGCAAGAAGAAGAAAATCAATTATCGGAGGGAGAATATCTGCTCGGCAGACGATTTCCGAAGGAGTAAGAGTGAGTTTCCCCCTTGGATCAAATATACTGCCTCTGTCTTGGCGCCTTAAATTATTTGTTCTGAGAGTGAACTGAGAGAGGCCCGAGCGTGCGGATTTCAGCGGCAGTGGAGGGCACGGGCTGATTTACGGCCCGGCTGGAGGTCCGGGGAGAAAAAGGAAAGCTCAGCTGCTTTGGACGTGCGAGCAGCTCGCTCGGCCTCGACAGACAGCAGGAGCCACTGACGTGTGGCGTCACCCAGCCTCACCCCGAAGAGCGGTTTCCTGCCCACTCCCACCTCCGGTGGCTTTTTGCAGGTTTTAGAACTACACACACACACACACACACACACACACACACACACACACGTGCGCGCGCGCGCGTGCACACGGCCCGTGAGCAGAAAGTAAACACCCTTCCAACTCGATACTGCAGGACGGGCCACGAATATTCCCTGTCCCCAATTCACAGTCCGGTCTTACCAGGCCTACGGGCTGAATTCCGCCCCCTAAAATTCACTCGTTGACGCGCTAACCGCGGGACCTCCGCGTGTGACTGCATTTGGAGATTAAGGTAAAATGAGGCCAACCAGGTGGGCCCTGATCCAGTGTGACCAGAGTCCTCATGGGAAGAGGACACAGACTCGCACAGGGGGACGACCCGTGGACACAGGGAGGAGCCGCGTCCACACGCCGGGGAGAAGTGTCAGGCGACACCAGCCCTGCCACACCCGCGTGGGACTTGCAGGCCCAGGCCTGGGAGATGCAGGTGCCTGCTGCCTAAACTAGGACCCGCCAGGCCGTGCAAATTCGCACTAGAACAGGAAGAAAACATAGAAAACAGGGGTTCCTGGGAGGAAGCTTGGCAGGGAGACGGCGGCAGCACAGGAGGGGAGCTGCGTCTTGGGGGGGACCTGAGCTCCTGAGACCCTCGTTGGTCCTTGTTTGCAGAGCCGGGGAGGGTGAGCGGGGGGACGCTCTGTCCACGTTCCCAGATGTTATTATTTAAGTGTCCGCAGGGAGCTGGGGGCACATCTGCGTGAGGAGCTTTTCTGTCCTGGGGGTCCCGGCCCTGGGACCTGCCCGAGAGGCAGCCGCCTACCCCCCGCCCACCACCCCCGTGCCCTCGGGGCTGCGAGTTCTTCACCTAAGGTCACCTCGCCGACTGCTGCGCCGAAGGGTTGATCCCTGTACGATTTAACGTCTCCAACCTATCGGCCCCTCACAGCAAAACAATCTTAAAAAGGAAAACAGGCCGTAAAATAAAAAATATTTGTGGCCCCACTGTGCTGGTGGCTGCCCAAGCTCGAAGGTCTCTGGGCACCTTTGCTTAAATAGCGGAAAAGAGAACGGGCTAATCGGAGCGCTGGGAGCGGCCCGACCACCGGCGGAACCCTAACGAAGGGGCCGGCTATGCCCCGCTGTAGCCACCTGCCTGGACGCGGAGCAGCATTTAGACCAGACACCTGCCGGGGCCGTTTGCCGATTGCACCTGTCATGGCAACTACAGACACGCTGGGAACACGCCCTTCAGCCGTCCAACTCACCCTGACCACAGGAACCCGACGTCTTCATCGCGGCCCCACCCGTGCTGCGTGTGGGAGAGAAGGGGATGTCCCCGGTGCAGTCTGTTTCTCGGGCATCTTTCCACGGCCACAGGCAGCAGCCGGTGGATCCGTCTTTGCAAGTGCGCAGTTAGGAGGCCAGCAGTATGGAGCCTTGACTGCCGATGCCGAGACACCCTCTGTGCACAGGCGGATAACGCTCCGGTGGGGCCGCGGCCCCTCACGAGGCAGGGGACACCAGGCATGGCTCGGGGGCAAGAGCGCAGACAGCACCCGGTGCAGGGGCCGCGGCCCCAAGGGCCTGGGGACAGACAGGGCACAGCGGGGGCGGCTACCAGGCAGGCGCCCTCCCACCAGGGCACCAGGACAGCAGACGGTTAACCAGGGAGACACTGTGACCAGCAGGTCTCCGCGTGGTCATCAGTAGAACCGCTATTATAGCCAACTTAATAGCTTGAAAATGAACTCATTAGTGGTCTTTTATCAGTGCAGAAAAGTCTATTAAATCCGGATGTGGGAAGCTGCGGCCCGCGGCTCATTTCCATCCCACTTGTGACCCGAACGAATCTGAGAGGCGCTTTTCTGAGAGCCGGGGCTCCGAGGGAGGAGAGCCCGAGACCGCCAGCCCCTGCCGGCCGCGTCTCTCCCGGAGGCCTTCGTGTGAATTCACCGCCTGGCGGGGTGTTCCCTGCGCCTCCCTCTCCCCGCGTGTCGTCCACACACCCCGACAATTTGCAGGGCAGCCGCCCGGAGAGGCCACCACTCGACGTCCACGTGAGACACACGTGGCAGAGGGCAGAGGCCCTGTCCGCCAGGGACTGCTGTGCCCTGGGGGCTGAAGACAAAGACTGTGCCCTGGGGGCTCTCTGTTCCCCTCCTCCCTCCTTCCTCCCTCCCTCCCTCCCTCCGTCCTTCCCCTCTGTGTTGCTAAGGGAAGACATGCCAATCGAGTGCTTTTACACTCTGCACATTCACTATAATCCTGCTGATTGTTATAATTTAAATTCTCGTAGCCAAAGGTCCAGGCAGCGGCACAGCGAGCGACTCTTCCTTAGCTCTGGGGCTGGGACTGGGTTAGCGTAAATTTATGGAATAAACTGTGAGGCAAACACAACGTTCCTCTGAAAACGCCTCTTCCTCCCGTCACATCCCAGAACTTCCCGGACCCGCCTCAGACGCCAGCGTGGCTGTCACACCGGGGCACGTCACTTCTCCCCCGCGTGGGTCTGGTCCCATGAACAAGTTGATAATTCTTTGCGGGCAGAGGTGAGATACCGGCCTTCTTTCAGAGCCGCCCAGATGCAGCTGGGTCTGCAGTAAACGCCGCGGCCTTAACCTGGGTGAGGCAGGGTCCCCTCCCGCCGCAGGTGCTGGGCGAGACGGGGAGACGGACGCCAGTCTCTGGAATTGTCACGCTGGGTGCCGAAAGTAGCCGTCGCTCACCTCTTAGAAGCCACTTTCTACTTAAATCTCACCCCCCTCCCCGCCCCGAGGAAGGTGCCATCGGCCCCCCGCAGAGCCAGCCATGTGCTGTCCGGCCTGTGCACCGAGGAGGAGCCCGGCACAGCTCAGAGCCCCCCACGGTGCTCCCCTGGCTCTCAGAGGGCCCCAGAGCCACCCGGAGGGCTGCGGAGCACAGGTGGGGCCCACCCAGGGTTCCCGGGTTCCAATTTCCAAGCCCCAGGTGATCCTGGGAACCCTGAGAACCTGCCGTAGGGCAAAGGCCTCGTGCCCCCAGAAAGGTGCCCGAACGCCAGGAATAGCCCACGGCCGGCCGGCGGAAAGGAAAGGTGAGCGGAGGAGAAACAGGCACCTTTGAAAACCTGCGGGGGAGCCAGCAGGTGACAATCTTGAACTGGGGGTAATTTCCAAGTAAAAAATGCTATGTATACAGTAAATGCTGTATTTTGTAACTAGATCACTAACAAATTGTCTGACAAACACCATGATCATTAGACTCTGCGAATGTTCAAATTCCAAAACCGTGCTGCTGTTCACCCAACCTGCTTGTCCTATGGACGTTTTGTCACGAAAATCAATATTTTATTTCATTTTAATCGCTGACTTTGGGCATTCGTTTCGAGATAATGGGCTGCCGTTCCTCGTAATGTGCTCTGAGTTGTTCATAAATTCACATTCTCGGTCAGCGTGTAGTGAAGCCCTTCGGCCTCTCTGTTCCCGGTACGGAGACGTCTGGAGCAGAAAGTCCAATTTTCCCCGGGGGCGGGGGGCTCTTTAAACGTCAGACATGTCCAAGGTCCTCACACAGCGGTCGCGGCAGGTCGGACACTCGTTGTTTAGGAAAACACATGTAATAAGCAAAAGTTACCAGGACTGTAGTAAGTAAAGTATGTTTTCTTTATCCCAGTAGAAACGACACATATTAAAAATAAATTGCAAGTACAATTGTAAGTACACGCACATGCGGACTTTTTACTGAATCCTAAATCTGCTCCCCGGAGGAGACCCTCTGTCCGCTTAGTCGGGGGTCTGAGATTTGTTTACTCAGAAGACAGGGCAGGCAGCGGCCCCCAGACCCCTCTCTCCCCGCGGTGTCTCTGGTACAGGGACAGTGACACAGTTGACGGGGAGCTGAGTGTAGCCGAAGGAGCCAGATCAGGTTAGTGACCAGCAAACCTCTCGAGGCTCCCTGGGTACCGTGGACCCTGAGGCCGCAGAGGCAAGCGGGTTTGCCCGCAAGAAGGAAGGAAAGGCGGAAAGGAAGGAATGATCTGAACGATTGATTTTCCCCCCTGGCAGCCTGTTTGGAACCAGCTTCTTCAGCCTGGTTTTATCTGGATGAGATTTTCATCATCTCTAAGTTAGTTTCCCAACAGGAGAATTCAATGTACTATTTATTAGTATGACTCCATTATATAAATGGGTTTATTCTGCTATTACAAAAATAATTGCAAAGGGAAATATGCCTTCTGAGTTCTCTGACCACGATAGTTTGCCCTTTCTCTTTCCTCTGCCCTCTGAGTAGCCGCGACGCGGGGGGTCGTGGCGGAATGAGCAGGGTGAAGCTGAGCTGCGTCGGGGCGGCGCGGACGGCAAAACTGGGGGACGCCTGTGGTGTTGCTCAGAGCTCCATGCACACAACTTTCTCACCAAACCTACCACTGGACGTGGCTGGGCGCCCTTCGAATGTGGAGCCAGATAAAATACACCCGCTACTGTGCGTAAATTTACCCACATTCTCACGCAGTAAGAATAGATTTGGAAGAGCCATGATGGATTAGAGACAATAGACTCATATCAGTTATTTCCTTCTGGTGTCAAGAGGAAAGAGAATGTACTACGCATTTCCACGTGAAAAAGATAGTTTCACCAACAAACTGCTCAAAAATCAGTGCTTCCTGTCACATTAGTGTTTCGTATGCCACCCAGGCGGCTGCAGAACAGATATCGGTGTAGACGGATAAAAAGAAGGCAGGTGCCCTTCCGCTCTGCACCGGCCCCGGGAGAGCCCTGTGTCTCCACTTTCCCTCCCGCCTCCCCTCCCCAGGTGGCTCCTAAGCAGGACTTATCTCCACGGCAGAATTGGCTTTTGACCTTTGGCGTTAGATAAATGTAAGGACACACACACGTGTGTGCATGTGTGAGTGTGTGTGTGTCTGTTTGATTCCAGCAATAATCTTGCCTGAGGGTTTTTTAAACATGAAACATTTTGTCTCCTCCGCGTAGAAAGCTGGAGAACATTTTGCCCAAGGGCCCAGGTGCAGATGTTCTGGGGTGTGGGAGACGTCAGTGCGTGCAAATACACACACACGTACACACACGCGCACACACACACGCACTGCAGAATCACTCGGTCTCCAGGTTTGCATGTAAACCCACCAGGCAGATGCTCTGGAATACCTCCTTGAGTCACGTTGCTGAGAAACAATTCAGCACCGTCGTTCCAAACATTTCCCCTGCCCCCCGAGGGCAGGGGTGCAGGGCTGCAGTGGCATGTTTGTGGCGTGTTCCCACGTGGGCAGCTCCCACTCTGACCCAGCACGGACCAGACTGCATTGCCACGTAGAGAAACCGTCACCCCAAATCCATTTACGCAGGGCCTGAAGGTGTGCTGAGAAAGCTGAGCGAGTCTGAAACACAGTTAATCTCAGCTGACGGAAACAAACGCGTTTGCTCAGGCTGCAGAACGATTTCAGAGAGCTGGGTTGTGCATGCCGCTGTCCAGAATTCAAACGGTTCTTCCAGCCCTCCTGGCACCAAAAATTTCCCTGAGACTCGAAACCATACGCCACCTCCTGCGCACCGGACTCTGGGAAGGGGCTTTCAGAGGCCCAGAGAGTCCAACGCAAATGCAGACCCACCCAGGGCCGTGGTTTGTTGGAACATCTTGATACTTCACCTTACAATACTCTCAGGTGAAATTTGCAAATATCCATTAAAGGCACAATTTCTAAATGTGATCTTTGCCTTTAAATAATGTGGACCCCTTTCTAAAAACCATGACAGTGATAGCTGTAGGGCACTTATCATAATAAAATATGACCTTTAATTTGATCTTAACAAGACCACGAGGCTGGCAAACGCAATAGCATTTAGCCCAACCCATGCACAATTCTCCAACGACTCAGTTTCCCTTGTCCAAAAAGTGCCAAGACCAGGGGCTTCACAGGCTGGGGGCAAATCTCCCCACCAGCTACTGGCCTGAGACCTCAGGGAAGTCACCTAAACCTTCAACGTCATTTTCTTGTTCTGTAAACGGTGAAACTCCTGTCCTCTTTGAAGAATATGTGTAAGGATTAAAATGAGATAGTGCGAGAATAGCTCATGGTACTTCCTGACTCTGGAGAAAATGCTAACACTGTGTGCACTGGCCATGCGGCCCACAGGCCAGCTGAGCGCATGTCTCCGTGAACACCTGAGCCCCAGTGACACACGGCAGGTTTAGGATGCACAGGTGGAAGCACTTTGCGTGTTGACCAACGCTGTTCCCAGGCAAGCGATCATGCTGATGAGATTTTCCCAAACTGTCCACCAAGCGCCGCGTTAGGGAAAAAGAGGGAGAAGGGTGGATTCGAACATTTGGAAAAGGTTGCACTCAGCAAACCTTCCCGTGTGTTCGCACACACGTGTTCGTGTCTCGGGAGTCCCACAGTAGCAAACACGCAAACACACCCAATGGTAATTAGTCGATTTAAGGAAGCTTCTTCCAGCATCTTAAAATCACAGAATTCTCCCGCATTTTTGAGCTTCACTTACTAACATTTCACAGAAATGAGCACAATGGAACGGGCCTGGGAAATTGTCGTGTTTTCCTTGTCGTTTTATTTCTAATTTCGAGTTGCCCGAAGGGTGTTGGATGTGATTTAGATACTGACAGTCACAGTGGGGCTGACACCACGGTGAACCAGGACAGGGAACACAGCATGTAGGTTCGGGGCCGGGGACAAGGGCGCTGGGGCAGGACCGTGTGGTGGCCTGGGTGGGCGGTGCGTGCACAGGGCCTCGCGGCGGCTGGGGAGGGGCTGGACTTTGCACCCAAACTGAGGGGTCCGCTCGTGGTCACTGTCTGGAAGCATCGCGTTGCAAACTTTATTCCAGACCCTCCTAGGCAGGATCTCAAATTCACTGTTGGGTGACCCCCCCAATGAGGACAGGACCCTGAGGGTGTAAAACGCTTCCTATGCCGGGGTCAGGCGTAGACGCCCTTCCCGGGGGGCTCCACGAGCTCCCAGGGCCCGGGCTGGTGGACGAGAATTCGATCCTGCGTTTTTCCGAGACAACTGGCGAGAAGATCTTCTTTCATTATGATACTGTATCACTTACAAGATACCAGAGCTGCGTGGAGATTGCTGAGTAACAGGTGAAATTGTGCTGAAGCAGGTCTCTGCCCTGAGAGTTTCCATGTAGGAGCGTAAGTGGGATTATGTCGGACAAGCAGGACACGATCCAGCGCCCCGCAAGCAGGGCAGGACAGGCTCCTGGTAAGCGTGCGTGTGTGTGTGCATGTGTATGTGTGTGTGCGTGTGTGCATGTGTGTGTGAGAGAGAGATCAGGGACTCACTCAACACGGAGGGGAGAGGCAAACTGAGACCACACTTTGCTGCCTGTGCAGCCCCTGAGGATGAGGAGGGAGCTGCACCTCCCTGATAATGTTGGGGTTGTAGGACCTGGACCGGGTGACATTCAGGGGAGCCTCACAGGCAGCCAGCTCGTCGGGATTGGGCAGTCGTGACCTCAGAGCTTAGTGTCAGTCGTGCCGAGGGGGGTCTCAGATGGAGCCCTGAGCAGCGGGGGGTCGGTGAGCCACTGTGGGGGCTCAGTGTAACCCCAAGGATTTCCTAGAACTAAGTGATTTTCTCTTCGTCCTGGTGTTGCTTAGCATAGAAAAAACCGCTTAGTTCCAAATTATTCAGCTGATATTAGCGTCATTTCTCATGGGAACCCATGCTAGCGCCTTGTGTTTGTAGGTGTGTAAGTGCTCATGAAAAAAGAGAAAACCAAATAGAAACCAAACACCAAGTAAACCAAATGTATAAACACATGGACCCACCTCTGTCTGCAGCCTACGGAAAGACCGTTCTCCCTGTTGAAACGTTGGTTTTCAAATATATTTTCCTTTGTTATTTTTCAAGGGAA